>OMNN01007645.1:1593-12692 GCA_900302755.1 Chromis chromis
TGGATTAACTGTGAGTTAGTCATTTTATGTCAGAGATTGATAGTTTTACTCAAAAGTGAAAAACTGTGAAAAACCCTGACTGTTGCTCGAACACTTATTTATTTATGTCCAATGCCAGTGTTTTGAAATTCTCACTTTTGGCTGCATGACAGCTTATGAAAAAAACAAAAACAGTAATTTTATGTAATTTTTCCTTTTTTTAATTTACAAACTTTTTGTTTTTGAACCAACCAGTCGAGGCAGATGGCCGCCTTCCCTGAGCCTGGTTCTGTCAGAGGTTTTATTTTTCCCCTCCCTATCTTAGGTTTTTTTTTTGTTCCTTCCCACCGTCGCTGACTGCTTGCTCATAGGGAATCCGAAAGCAACTTTGGATTGTTGGGTTTTCGTGTTTTCTGTTCTTCCTTACTATGATAAGCGCTATGAGATGAGCCCAGAAGGGTCAACGCAAGAGCAAAAGCCACAACGCAACAGCAAAAGCCACAACAGTAAAAGCCACAACACAAAAGCAAAAGCCACAACAGTAAAAGCCACAACACAACCCAAAAGCCACAACACAAATGCAAAGGCCACAACAGAAGTTAACCCACAACGGAAGTTCGCAGCGGTCGGAAGAACAGGCTTCGTTTCCGGGGGACAATATTTTCTGACGGACTGTTTTGATTACGTTTTGACAACAAACATTGCTGATTTGTGAAAACACATAACGACATTAATCACAATCATCCAGCAGCAGTGTTCTACTTACGTCTCATTAAACTGTCCTGTAATCAAAATAGTCCGTCAGAAAATATCGTCCCCCGGAAACAAAGCCTGTTCTTTCGACCGCTGTGCAACTCTGTTGTGGGTTAACTTCCATTGTGGCCTTTGCAGTTGCATTGTGGCTTTTGCGGTTGCGTTGACCCTTCTGGGCCACCGTACAAAGGCAATCTGACAACAAACCGACTGCATGAGGCGGGTTTGTCAATATAGGAAGAAGCTGAAAAAGGGAATGAGAGGCAGGTGAGGATCAGGTGACTTGTGATTGGCTGGAAGTAACGAGGGCCGAGACTGGAAGTAAAGGTGTCTGAAATGACGGATCAGGTTAGCGACAGTCAAACAGGCATAATGAAACTGATTCCAAGGCCTGTAAGCAACATTCCTGACCAAATGTTAACTTTCTTCATTTTAACCTTCAAGTCAAGCTCCTTTTCTACATTTGTGCTCTGAAGAAAAAAGGTCGGAGGAAAAAATGAAAAGCCCCTCACAAAAATGTACCCAGTCCGAAGGATTAAATCTGCCTCCCCCCCAAGGATACCACACATGCTCTTCTGCTTTCTGCCACTCTCTACTACACACACACATTCAAACACACCCATTTGCTCTAACACACACACACACACACACACACACACACACACACACACACACACACACACACACACATACACGGCCATGCCAGCAGGGAGGTGATGGTTAGCATGGTGCTGTCACCGGGGGATCCTGGGTGGGGTTTGCAGGAAAGGGAGAGGTGTAAATTGGGTGAGCGCTGGGTGCAAAGCCTTCTGAGTGAAGGCTTGGTGCTCTTCCTCTTGATGCTTTGTCACTCACACACACACCCCGAGAGATACAGGTGGTGGGTGAGGTGAAAGAGAAAGAGGGAGGGGGGGAGAAGCAGTTTGGCTCAGCTGTCTGCTCTGTATTGTGTTTGTATTGTGTCTTTCACGGCTGCTCTTCCTTTAACCTCCTTGCCTACTTTTCCTTGTTGTCCAACTCTGAAACACTTGATTAGATTTCCAACGCGAGAGCAGGAAAAACAAGGCAGGAGGACGGGATTGAAAAGTCCAGGGAAAAAGATGCGATTGTGACCACGAGTAAACAGGTTTATCCCATAATTTCATATCTATCCACTTGACGTTGATGAAATTTGAAAGTGTAATCAGCGAAACGAAAGCTAAAGGCGAGCAGGTGTGACTTGCCTTTGATCATAACGGAGACCAATTGCAATTAGACCCAAAATGGCTTGACGGCGGTATCAGGGGGCCGCTTGCAGATTATGTATTTTTAATCAAAGTTGTTAGCATCTGTGATGGATGCCCATTTTACTCACACCAGCCTCTGATGGCATACATCGCATTTGCCATAGCTGTGAAATATCGCCGTGTGTAAGCTGTCCATTAACTGCATGAAGAGGTGCACATTCCCCCGCCATGTGACCTACTACCGAATACAACTGGTGCATGAGAGCATGTTTGGAATAATCCAAGCTGAAAACCATGAATGACTCCAGCATATACACCATAGGTTTGCAGCATGTATGCACACAGCATCAAATGGCATTGCTGTATTTGTAGAGGTTTGTCCTGTCTCCTTACACCTATCCTGCTTCCTATTCATGTCCAATAACGGAATACACATACAACAAACCAGTACAAACGAAGCAAATGACAAAGCAGTGAAGCTACTATTGAAAATTCAGATTTGACACTTGAACTAACCGTATTTAAAGTTGCATTAAGTCATTTTCTGGCGTCTTCAGGGCAGCAGACACAGACATAAACTCAGTACTGACATTATAGGCTGCTGTTTGAACTTGCAGGCTGTTTTAAGACACCTTTGTGGGCGTTTTCAGGAGAGTAAAAAGTACCTCGAGGGAAGGTGCTTCTAATTGGCTTGATGCTGATTGGTTAAACTTGGAGATTTAGGGGTTGCAAAATAAATTCCTGAAACTGAATAACATTTAAAAAGAATTAAAAATAGCATATTATAGCCACCATTGTGACAATAGCTAAAAAATAATGTTACATTTAAAGTAAATGCTAAATGGTCTGCACTTATATAGCGCCTTTCTACCTTAGTGGTACTCAAAGCGCTTTACAATGTGTTTCTCATTCACACATTCACACACCAATGGCAACAGAGCTTCCATGCAAGGTTCCTGCCTGCCATTGGGAGCAACTTCAGGTTCAGTGTCTTGCCCAAGGACACTTTGGCATGTTCAGAGGGGCCAGGGATCGAACCGCCAACCTTGCGATCAGCGGACAACCCGCCAAAGTAAACCAGGAAAATGAAATGAAACCAAGACTGCACTTGCTGCCGACTCATCTCCATCAATAAGTTTAAGTCCCCCTCTGATCATCGGTTTAAATGGCTTAGATTAGATTAGATAGAACTTTATTAATCCCTTAGGATGGTTTCTTCAGGGAAATTAAGGTTCCAGTAGTACAGCACCGACAATAGACAGACAGTAAAAAGGCACAAAGGTCAAGAATAATATAAAACTAGTGCTAAAGTAATAATAATAGTAATAATAGGAACAATAATAATAATTAAAAATATATATAATAAGAATAATAATAATACAATGACATAGATGTAACTCTACACTGTTGCCTCCTTTAAAATGTACAGATGTAAATAGTCCCTGCTTCTCTACTTACTCACCTTCATACTTGCTCGACCTCAAGCTCAGTGATCACCTAAGATGGCCAACGATACAGAAATTCCCAGGCATTTTGAGACTGTCATTGGTACACGTTAACATGGTAAAACACTTGAGCTCCACTAAAGGGGTCTTTAATGTTAGAGAGTAAAGTATGATGTCAACCCCTACATACTGTATGTTTACTCAGTATTACACTTTAGCTAACCCATAACCCTTAGCCCACAATAAATTACAATAACATAAACATTATGACTGTGAGGCTGTCGTCGACTCTTGCGCTGTCCTTATGCACATGTTTGCATCGGCCTATTAGTGCATGTGCGCTGCTGCATGTAACATTTGTGTGCTTCAACCACCTCCGGGGACAGTGGGGGGTTGTGAGTCTCTGGCACTGTTTGAGGGTAAAGAGCTGAAAAGTTCTGGAACCTTTGGTCTCGAGTATGGCTGCACAGATGTTTCATTCAAACCAGCATCCTATTGCATCTAATAATAATAATGCATTGGTTTTATATAGCGCTTTTCTGGACACTCAAAGACGCTTTACATTACATTATTCATTCACTCTATGTAACCACAGCTGCCCTGGGGTAGACTGATGGAAGCCAGGCTGCCAATCTGCTCCATCGGCCCCTCAGACCACCACCAACCACTCACTCTCACACTGCATTCACCCAGGCTTCCTGGTGTTCCCTCACGGTCTCCCATCCAGGTACTGACCAGGTCCTACCTCACTTAGCTTTCGAGATCTGACGGGATCGGACATCCACAAGGTGGTATGGCTATAGTTTGGACAGCTATAGTTGGACCATATTATGCATGCACAGATTTGATTGATTGGTTCCTAAAAAACTACAATCAATTCATAAGCTGTATTTGAGAACTATACCAAAAACTGTGTGACTGTGCATCGTGATCATTTAATAGCATGTTCAGATTCGAAACAATCTGAACTGAAACAAATGACTTGTTTTGTTAAATTTAGAGGCATGCACGCAGAATCATCCTTCATCTGACTCTTTTTCAAATAATGTCTGACAGCTGTTCAGTTTGTCTTTACAGTCTTTTGCTTATCGGAGATCTCCAGATGATTTATTGATAGAATTTTAGAGTGTGCAAACGCTAAAAATTGCTTTGTTTAGATCGTTCGGCTTGCCTTTCTCATCCGGTTTAAAAACAAAAATAATTCCTATTCTTTCTACTGCAAGATACCTGCTCACACTGCAAATATACATGTGCAAATACTGGTGTTAGTTGGACTGGCAGCGGCTGATTGAAGAATTTTTAATATATTGCCCATCGCTAGTGGAGCAATTGAGATATTACACTGGGTTCTTTTGGGAGAATCACTAAAACGATGTACAACAAGTGTTACTAGCTTCTCTTGTGAGCTGCAGTTTGGCTGTTGGGGGGAAGGGATTACTGTCTGGAAACACACAGATACATTAATTATAACCTGTAATTAATAAGCAGCACATCCAAAATACGATCAAATATTAATACTACAAACTCAACGAGACATCAGTGCATGGTGGTGGAACAGAGCTAATAATGAGTAGGATGTCAGAAATCAAAAGTACTGTTACTCCATTCCATTCCAGCCAAATTCAAGGCAATGCTTGCACTCGAGATAAGGAGTGACTCATTTAGGTATGCTCTGCATGAAAAGAACACTCCAACCTAATCACCAGTGCTGTTCATAATTGATTGACTGAAGCTGATTGACTTCCCCTGAAAATGCTCATGTTTCAGACAATTTCCAACAAGATAGACCATATGTCTACCCGCTGCAGCCGAGCTAAAGACGGAGCCACAATTGGTATTCTCCACACAGACGCCACATCTCATAATGTCAGTTTTTATGGGCTTCACTGAAAGAGACACTAATATCCCTTACATGATGAGTGTAAGCATTACATGAACATAAAAATCCACAAATCAGAATGTAAATCAGAATGTTTAGCGGTGTCAGTCGAGCATTAGCAACAGAAGATGGTTGAATCAGTAATTCTCCTGGTTTAATGATGAAGCTTTGTACCGCTGGGACTGCATGTTTAAATACTGCATGTGTAGAAACCGGAGTAGATGGGATGTTTAAAGATGACATGTGATCGCTACGGCTTTGGACAGGAGATGTGCAGAAGTGCTTGCAGTGATTAATTAGGCCGAGCTGCAGGAATGGGCCTGGAAATTTTTAAAAATGGGGGGAGGCCCATTTGGAAAAGTAGCGAAACGGCGTTGCATGTCACTTTAAAGCCCTGCTTTTAGGGAAGTAATAAACTTTTAAACGTTTTTATAAGGTCTGAGCATAAAATTATACCTTTCAGTCTTGCTTTTATGCACCAGCAATACATTAACAGTTGAACTGCTTTTGCACAAAACATAAATATGCATTACCCCAGAGATGCTTTCAGTGGCAGATTATGTAATTTTTTATTTTTTTGCTGAATTTAGGCTCGTAAAAACACTTTAAAGTCTCTGGTTGATGCATTAGGACAGAAACATGTGCAATGAGTCACTATAGGACAGGTCAATGTATAGATTTTAGGTGGACATTAGGAAAGCCTTAAGGAGAATTCATGGTTTTTGCATGAATTTTAAAGCAAACCGTGAACATGCATGTTGCTTTTGTTTATGCTACTATAAATATGTGTCGGTCCGCTGCACAAACAGCAGCGTTGCCCCCATTTTGAACTCAAACACAAGCAGAAAAACACATGGGGCTCCAGTGGATGTTTCTGAAATGCTGGCGGTAACTTTTAATAGTTAAAGCAGTTGGTTACAAATTGAACTGTAGGATCGTGTCAGTGTAATTACTCCTTAAGTGTGTCAAACACAGAGGACAGACATAGCACAGGACTTCTGGAGATTTTAGAAAGTCCTATTGTGCGTTGACAATGGAAAACGTGTAGATTGAAGTAGTTGCTGCCAGACTTTAGAGGTGCTTTGATCTGTAAACTCTTTTAATGATGAATTATAAAGGTGTCAAAGACTGAAAATCTCCTTGAACTTAACGAAATTTGCATCATTTGCATACCCTTGTGGACCCCTGCGGACATAGAAAACAAAATTTGGCCCTTAGTTAGCTAGCTTTTATCCTCTGACTCAGGGCCGGCCCTTCCAATAGGCAGTATAGGCAAATGCTAAGGGTGCCGTGGCCTCCAGGGGGCGCCACAATGTCAGGAGAGCGCCCATATTTAATACTTTTAAATTGTACTGAGCTGCGTGGTAGAAAGACGTTTGAGTTGGAAGGTATGTTTTTTCTGCATAAAACTAAAAGTAGGTCCATTTAGTGGTGACATTAAGGAACACCTGAATCAACCATACAAATGTAGACCAGTGTCAGGTAGCCATGAACCCCGCTACACTCCACACTCATGGTGCTGCCAACATTAATAACCCTGAACTCCCATAATGCATTGCAGCACAACAGTCCTTGCTACCGCCTCTGTGATTACTACAATATTAAAACTAGTTCTTACTATTGTTAAACTACTGTTAAAATGGAAAAGCTCACATTGATTCAAATGTAAAGCAATGCCCAGTTAATATTACTACAAAACAATGCTATTGGATTTCTGTTGTAAGCTATTGTAGCGATCACAGAGCCAATCACAGCCCTGAACTGTCGTGCTGCAATGCACCATGGGAGTTCAGGGTTATGAATGTTGTCAGCACCGTGAATGAGAAGGGTAGCGGGGTTGATGGATACTTGCCGTTGTTCAGTGAAATGGGTGTGTCAATTAATAGCGCTTCAGGGTACAAAGAAGTGTCTGGATCAGGCGTCAAGTGTCCACGCCATTTGCTACACCACGTGAATCACACAAAATCTGGCCTAGGGCGCCACATTGGGTCGGGCCGGCTCTGCTCTGACTGCACTGTACTGTAGCAGATTTATGGCAATCCATCCTATACTTGCCAATAAATCTTAAAACCCTAAAATCAGAAAATCACCAAAATATAAGTTCTAGGGATTACAACTGCTTCCAAAATTCTATTTGTGCCAATACACCCTTAAGATGGCGTGATATTAAGCAAAACTCTCTTGATAGCACTAGAGGAAAAGTTAGTAAATCATCAAAGTCAGTAGGATCCAACCTCGGGACACCAAGAATGTCTGTGTAAAACTTCACGGCAATCCATCTTATAGTTGAGGTATTTCAGTCTGGACTAAAGCAGCGCACCAGTTGACATTGCTGCTCCAAGAGCCACATGGTTAGTGGTGCTAAAAAAACAATATCATGCTTTAGTGGCTGTGAGTGAATATTGTATTGCAAAGAGAAAAAATGCCGGGGTGAATCCCAGTTAACTGATAACGAGTGTATTAAACATTTTGTGATATGGCAGATTTGTTCATTAAAGCATTTCCATATCGTGTAGATAAAGAAATGTAATTCCGGTGACATTTCTCCTCACACATATCTGATGCTGCTGGGGGAAAAGCAACACTATATGGCATTCTTGCACAAAGTTCCTAGTGGACACTCTTTCAATAGTCTAAAGAGGAAGCCCCCGGCAGGGAAAACAGACAGTGACCTCTTTCTGCATCAGTTTACCCTTCGTCTATAGCCTACAGTCACTCCCTTGAGGTTTAACAGTTTCTCAGGCAAACAGGCTCAGTCCTGAGTTATCATACCTTTGGATCGTGGATAAAGGCAACAATTGATTCATTATCTTCGTGCATCGGCTCCCTGAGGCTGCGATGGATACTTGTCAGAGCATTGGTAGTTTAATGGGCAAAACATTCAAGGTCACAGGCAACAAAATAAGACGAGGAGAGAGATAAACGTGTGGCCATTTAATTTGTTGCAGATCAAATTAGCAACCTGATGAAGGAAGGGGGTGGGGGGAGAAAAAAAAAAGGTAGAAATGCTCGGAGCTAATCCTTGTTAACCGACTGAAGTCATTCACCTGACTTTGAGCGATGAGCCAGAGAGATTCAACAGCCCCCTTGAACTTTATGTGGTTTGTTTGTTTTCCCTGCATAGTCCATCGAATTGATCACACTTTCATGTTGCAATTATCCTTATTACCACCCAGACAAGAGCACAACACTGTGGCCTCAGCGATATAGACTCAGACTACCACTCTTCTTAGCCTTAGCTCCGGTTCACAAGTTCCCCAGTAATTTTCAGTGGAACTGAATATTCTTTTATGTTGTTAATCAGAATTCCTTTCCAAAAAAGCGCTTCTTGGATCCCGTTTCAGCTCTTCAATAGACAGGGGGAATATCCATTTTCTAGTTCAAGGGAATTCAAATAAGGGGAGGAAACGAGGGGCTTATCTGATCACAAGTGAGGCCTTTGAACAGAATTGCTGACATGATCATTAAATTGTAGCGCACAGAGACAGTAATGTAGTACAGTACTGATACTTTTGTTCACCTATTGGTGGCATAATAGATTAGAGGACCCTTCTAACTCGACATGCTCGCCTTGCAATTTTTGTTATTTAAAAGCTTGTGATCAGTATGTTCTCTGGACGGTTTTGATAGAATATTCATGCCATGAATACTTAACATGGCTCTTACCCCTCTTAACCCCTTATGCAGCAAAAGTCGAGGCGGGTTTCATGCAATCTGGTCTCTTGGCACATTTCCACCTATAATGGCCACTTTTTTTTCTCCTTCTTTCTTTCTTTGTCTGCACACTGTGTCCCTGCTTACTAAGGGAGGAGTAAATGTAGATTTAAGCAAAAAAAAAGAAAGAAAAAAAACAGCACGGAGGACAAGTTTTGCATGGCAATGGAATCGATGCGTTATAGGAGTCGATCTCGAGGCAATTTGCAGAAATTTGCTTAGACGCTTGCACTTAATCAGAGGTTATTTGCTAATCCCTCAGCGTTCCACTAACAACTTCCTCGAGTGCCTCGCGACGTTAGCGCGCACACATCACACGTCACATCTCCTGCTAACGCGTCCCCGGCTCGAGTGTCACATCCAGTTAAATGAGTGCCGCGCTGGCCACTGGCATTGTTTGTTTCAATCAAAGCCAATGGAAAATCAGTGGCTTGCAGGAGGAACTTAATCAGAGTGAAAGCCCAGAGGTATAAAGAGAGAGAGAGAGAGAGAAAAAAAATGTGAATGTTGAAGAAAAATATGCAATATAAAGGTAAGGATTTAAAAACAAACCCACACTGTGACCTCTATGTTCTCATTAAGGGAAGGAAAGTTTATCAGGTGAAGCAAATTTCCCCTATAAAGAGTGGTAAGAGCATGTGCTGGTGGCTGCAGTATTTCTCTCTATACTCTGGCCGTCTCCGAGCAGATCTGAAATAC
Source organism: Chromis chromis (assembly GCA_900302755.1). Classification (NCBI taxonomy): domain Eukaryota; kingdom Metazoa; phylum Chordata; class Actinopteri; family Pomacentridae; genus Chromis; species Chromis chromis. The sequence continues at coordinate 11,289 of OMNN01007645.1, forward strand.
AATGTGGGAGATGATCGAGTCTTAGTGTCAATACATCACCCCAGAAAATTACCTCTTCTCTGCTTGGCCTACTTTAATCTCTAGCCTTCTATTGAGGGAATGAACACTCTCTCCTCTGTCCTATTGACAACGTAAAATAGGTTTGCCAGCTTGATTGACAACTTTGTCCACCTGACAAAATGTAATGCAGTAGAGGACAAAAAACAGATCAGGAATTCTTTGGACCCAATCTGGTGCTGGCGATTACATTTTTCCCCGCCGTCTTCTCCTTTATTGTATCAGATGGGTCTTTTGAAGTATTGAGGTGAGTGTTTTATTGAATGTTGTCTGCGCGCGCCGCTACGCCTGTGTGTACGGTTGAATAAATATTTGGGCGCATGTTTGAGAAGTGAAAGATTCCACAGAGTCAAGATAAAAGTCATTAGCATTACATTACACTGACATTTGTGGCATTTGACTCGCGACTTTTATCCCGAGGGGCTTTGAACGACAAAAAAATGTATTCCTCAGTCACCAAAATAACATTTCATACAACCGGCAGCCAGCGTTGAGAATTAGACTCTCAGTGCTCTGATAATATTTCTGTGACTAGGATTTATTTTAATTTTATAATTGTAGACATCAAACACAAATCCTGCCAACACCAGACTGAACTTCCTGTACAGAAACCTAAATACAGTTTACAGAGAAACATTAGACATGTCAGATAATAAATGCTGAAACATTTTTGTGTTTAGGATTATTTTGGGGCATTAGCATCATCAGTTTCACCACCTGATCACGTGCTACTACACCTACAGCCTGGAGTTTGCTAGCGAGCTATCCAAATACATCTTCCCTGCATGCCAGAATTTGCACAACAGCTCAGTCTCCTTATTCAAATTTGCCGTGAATGATGAGATGATGAAGAGGTGGATTGATTTTGTGAAGAGCCACGTTAATGGAGCCTCTGCAGAGGTCATTTCACACCTCCTTCCCCCAGCTTTCATCCTCCTGTCATGGCGACATGTGGTGCCATTGTTGGCGGTAAATGCTCACCAGTGAGTGTAAGTTGTGTTGTGCACTTAGTTTATTACACTTCACAGCTGCAAAGTGACGAAAATGTTACGTTTCTACAATGCATGCTTGTGATTTTAATTTTAAACCCAGGTCTGTTTGCACTGTTAGTACAGTTCATTCTGACTGGTGTGAAAACTGTCAGTCAGCACCTTCAGCAGACATGATTACAAACTAGAATCCAGAACGATGGATTTATTCACAATTTTGGTGATTTTTCTTTCAAATTTGACTGGTTGGCTAATACCAAACTTTTCTGTGGTGGGAAAAACTCAGAACACATTACTTTTACTACTTTGCATGGACTTTAAAGCTATTTTCAGGTTCTTTAGCATAGCTAATGCTAAA
>OMNN01007645.1:12712-24011 GCA_900302755.1 Chromis chromis
ACATGTCTCCACACTCCATCTATCAAAGCATTTATCCACCCTGAGCTAAATACATATTTTTTCTTCATTGTGCTCCTCCATCTAGAACGCAACTCAAATTATTATTTACATTGTAGTAGATGTGGGGAAAACTTAGCTTTGTTAAAATGCTTTGTTGCTAACAAAACAGTTGTTAAAAATGGCGGGAAAAATGGCGGGAAACCACAGTGCACACAGAAGAAATATACCGATTCTTCTTCACTGGTTTTCAATGGCTGACCCGCTCTGGTTTTATATATAGATAGTTTCAGATATATATAGATATAATAACAGATATAGATATAGGTATAGATAAATAACTGTTTATAGAAATATGAAAATACCTGATGTAGACATATGTCATGCCACAGCACAAACACAAGCAGCATGCCGACTCTTCCTTACAGGTTCTCTATAGCTAACCCACTGTGCCACTCAGGGGTGGAGAATTCTGGTCCTCGAAAGTAAAAATCCAGCATGTTTTAGATGTTTCCCTCTTCCAACACACCTGATTCAAAGATCAGGATCGTTATCAGGCTTCTGCAGAGCTTGATGATGAGCTGATCATTTGAATTAGGTGTGTTGGAAGAGGGAAGCATCTAAAACATGCTGGATTTTTACTTTCAAGGACCAGAATCCCCCCCACCCTGGTGCCACTGTGATATATAGACATTTTCATATATAGAGAGATATATGGATATTGAAATGAAAACAGGTAATGTTGACACACATCATGCTGGAAATGGTGGGAAACCACAGTGCAAACAGAAGAAATATCCCGATTCTTCTTCACTGGTTTACTATGACTGAACCAATCTGGCATTACATTAGGTATACAGATATTTTCAGATATATAGAGATAAATGGATATGTATATGCACAAAAAATATGGAAACGTGTGATGTAGACAAACACCATGCTAAAAATGGCGGGAAACCACAGTGCAAACAGAAGAAATATTCAGATTCTGGCATTACACTAGGTGTATAGATATTTTCACATATAGAGAGATATGTAGATATAGATAGTTATATGGATATCAAAACAAGGAAATGCCTGATGTGGACAGATGTCATTTTAGCACCAAAACAGTGTCTTAAAAATGTATTCAGCTTAAAGGTAAAGTCAGCGATTATAATCCAGAACACTTTCTGTCAAATTCAGTGAATATATCCTCAAATCCACTCGCTGTCTGTTCTGTGTGAGCCTTGGAAAAAAACACAGTATATATGTATAAGAAGCATTTTGAGCTTGTTCACATCCATACTCGTGCACAGGACAGGGGATAGAAGGCAGTAGAAGAAAGAGGGACAATAAAACCAGCTAAATATCAACAATCTTTCTCCAGAATCAAAGACGTAGCCTCAGAAACCTCAAAATAATGAAAATGAACATTTGCAGCGGGGCACAGCGGCATTCAAACACGTAAAGGTGTCGAAACCATTCGTCATCATGTTAACTAACATGCACATCTCAACAGCTGGGCCATAAATAGATGTAAGATTTCATGGCCTTTAACTGGTGGCAACGCAAATGTCACAACATTAACACCAATCTTCAATCTGTGGAAACACTGAGCTGATTGCGGGGAAAGAGTCATGATTAATGAATAATCCCTCATCAATAAATGAGCGCAGAACACTACATATAAAATGCTGAAAACCCAAGTTTTTCCTCAAATTTAACAACTCTGCTCAGTGTGTCAGTGATCTTGAACAGAGATCAATCATTTAAGAGCGCGCGAGTGCAGTTGCGGCAACGGGTTGCCGGGTGAGGAGGGCACATGTGTTTACAGTTTCTTTAACTGCTTTGACAGATTTCAGACTGCAGATTTCAGACTAGAGCATCTACAAGAGATGACTACATTGCATCATTTTCCTGCTCGAGGCGAGAAATGTACAGCTTCTGGAATGAAGCGATCAATATTTAGTTTGGATTTGTTGATGGTATTAAAATGGCAGATTTCTGTGTTCACCTTCTAAATGATTATATTCACTTATACAGTTGATCCTCGCCGACTTGGCTTCTATGAAATGAAATAGCTCTGAACCGTCGTTGTCAAATATTTGATCTGTGTTCTCAATGACCTTTCATTGTGTGGTGTGTCAATGCAATTACGGCTTCCAACAAGTGTTAAAATCACAGTCTCCTTCAGAAGTCACACAGTCATACAGCAGTGTCATCTGAATGTGTCAACATAATTGAATTAGCCGAGGATAATGATGGCAAGGCTTGGACGGTGCCAATAATTACAAGATGTTCCAATGTGTACCCAGCTCACAAATCTTGTATTCTGCACTTCAGAGGACATTTTTTTCCCACTTTTTTTTTTCTTCTCAGAATAAGGGTTAACAGGGTATAATTCATTGTTTGAAAATGTCACTGTAAATAATTTAAATGACGGGAATGCTGGTGAATTGTTCAGTTCTTGAGGCGGGTGGTAACCTCCCTTGGTTTTTTTACCCAGCATTCACAGGCAGGAACCTGTGAGAAAATGTCTTTTCACTCTCCCAGGGTACCATTGTGCTGCCAGCAGCAACTAATCACAACGTGGACATCAATACAAGCATGTCACTTATATTACTAATTGTACAAAACACACCTGCTAAGAAAATGTGCCGCCTTATCCTCGATATTATATATTTTTTTTAAAAAGAAAGAAAAGAAATCAAGCAACTGCCTGATTAGCAGAACCAAGGGAGCCAATATTTCTGCCAAATGCTAAAGACTCTGCAAGAAAGGGAACATAATACAGTGGCAGGGGTTAATGACGCCATTCTAACACCTTGCCAGCATGATCCTTATAGCAATTTCCATTAAGTCATGGTTGAACCTATTTCATTATTCTATCTGACCTTTACAAAAGGTTAGTTGTAGAGCAGCTCTGTAGTTATCATTGTTCTTCCAAGCGAAACAACGAAAGTATCAGTCATAGTTAAACTAATATATTATAAGTGAAGCAGTGAGGGTCAAGTCAAGACAGAAGTCAACAAGAGAGAGGGGGGGAATGTCTAATTTTTCCATATCATTGTGGAAATTTAAAGTACAAGATGCAACCTTTACATTTTAAGGTGTCCTATACATGAGGTACACCTCTTGTGATGCATTACACCACCCAAGTCTCTTGCCAGAGCTTTTGTATTTCTAAAATATGTTCTGTTCAGATGTGAAGTGGGGAAGTGTGTCTCCTAATTTAGTCTGTGCTCGGGACAAAATTTGGGGATCCAATCCTGAGGGATCAAACTTTTGGAACAGAAACCATTTTGTTATTCCAGCAGGGGATTAAGGTAAGGGGGGGGATACTCATCTTAAAGGATAGAATTAGGTTAGGGTAGTGAGTTCTCTCAAGGAAAACTTCTCGTGGAGGTTAGCCAGTGTTCTGCCAACAGAGCTTATGCCTGCAAAAAGAACAAGAAGTACAAAAAATAAAATAAAAATAAGGATGAGAGAGTGTTTGCTGTGGATGCCAGTTGTGGCGTGGTGACATTTTACAAAGCCAAGGCTCTGTTTTGGAGTATTCAGGGGTCAATGTTTGGAAGGGATGCAAGAGAAATATCACTCTGTGAAAAGTCCTGCATACAAGTAAGCACACAGTATTACTGGTAAACTGCACTTTAAGTATTTCATGCATTATTATATGTGCAATAATTTAATGTAACAGACAATAAAAGGTTGGTTTCACCTTTAATAATGCATCATATTTGATAAATCGAATGGCATGTATCGCATTTATCTGTAAAATGATTGGTACCTACAGCTGATAAAAAGAATATTTTCTTCTCGTAAAAGTAGAAAGCTGCACAAAATGGAAAAACTCAACATGAAAATTGCACTTAAGTAAATAAAGACAATCCACAAGAGCAAGAACAAGGATATTCTTTTCCTTCGTATCCACTCTAACATTCATTAATATGTAGCGACGCGTCTGAAAGAGCAGCTGTACGAGCAGTAATGGAGACCATCAGGCCTCACTCTGTCCTTCACCCACTACACTAAAATCTATTCATATCACACCAAAAAGGATCAAGCTTTTTTTTTTTTTTTCATCAGAAATGACAATTTAAAGTTTGGGGACAATAAGCTGGTCAAGGTTGCTGTATAATAAATGACTTCTTGTCATGTTTGCAGAAGCTCAAGGTCCCTTGACGTCCACCAGCTGGGATAAGGGACGGTCCCCGAAGCTGATGTCACTATGATCAAGAGCACATAACAGTCAGACGCCTCTGAACTGGCTAACAAAGGCGATTTAGATGTGAGGCTGCTCCATTGTTCCGTCTCTCTATCCCCCTGCCATGTTCTTCTTCTCCTACTGTTAAAAACTGGAAGGCATATTCATGAGGGAAGCATAATTAACCAGTCAGGGTTTGGATGACTTCCAGATGGATGAGTTATTATTGCCATTATTGATACTGGCTGGTATGAGCCCTGCTATCTGGGATTAATGCTGTTAGAATTTAGAAGCCCGACACCATCTTACCACTTAGTCCCATGATGAATAGTGTTAGGCAAAGTCGTTTGCACTGACACTCACTTACTTCCCCTCATTTTATGTACTTTGCTTGCCTTATTAAGGCTCTTACCACTGGCTTAATTGCCTATTTAGAATTCTCCTCTTTGTGACCTAGATGTGTTTTATTTGGTGAATGTAATTAAGTTACCTGTAAATATCTCCGCTAGAGCCCCATCCATCTCTGTTATGTGGGTACTCTATTTTTGTTTTAATTAATTTAATGGCTGGTGTGTCTGGACACTATTAACCTCAATGAAACTAAGAGGAGAAATTGGTTTCACTCGTGCAAAAAGTTAAGGCATCTATGTTGAACCGCAGCTCAATAGATTTGTACTTGTGCACTGAACCGTTGGGCAAGTGGGGAGAAATATTCAGGCTTCTGTGGATTAATATCCTGATATCTTCACAAAGTGGATCAGTAAATATTTTGTAGGAGGGAAAAACTGTGCAGATAAAAAGCTCATTTTGATTCCAGCAAGAGTCAGAGACGGACGATTACACTGTTTCTTAGTGTTTCTGAGTTGAACATTGTTCTGTTGTCCCATTTTTCAACAATCTCCCATACAAACCCTATCTCCAGTATTGTAGAATGGTCTGGTTTCACCTTATTATCAATCTGTTACAAGGTAGAAAACACTCTGGCTTGTTTGTATTTCTTTTAAACCAGTTGCAGTGGTCTTGGGTGGTCCTAAGCCCAGGATGCAGTGATGGCTCACCTGTAAAATAGTGAAGGTGGAATTATTTTGGTGGAACATTTGCACACAGGGCATCATGGTTCTCTGCTGAATTGCTCCTTCTTGGTTGTTGTAAGTTGCTGCCCAAAGTGAAGGAGTTTAAGTATCTCGAGATCTTTCAGTTTTACTGGATCATCGTGGTCTTTGTTTCAACCCTCACCTATCACCATTAGCTCCTGATGGTGACCCAAAGAATGAAAATGCGGATACAAGCAGCCAAAATCTGCTTCCTCCCTTGAGTGTTGGGTTCAGCCTCAGATAAGATGAGCTCTGAGTAGTTTACATTGAAAGGAGCCAGCTGAGGTGGTTCTGATTAGGAATCCTCTTGGGAACCTTCCATTGGAGGTTTTCCAGGCACGTCCAACTGGGAGGAGACTAAGGTGTAGACTCAGAATTCACTAGAGGGGATTACATATCTCATCCGGCCTGGGAACACCTTGGAATCACCCAGGAGGAACTGGGAACGTTGATGGAGAGAGGGACATCTAGACTGGCTTGCTTTTCCTGCTGCCAGATATATGGAGAAAAACGGATGGATGGATCTGCACGCTGTTAGGCAATTCACCTAAAGAGAGACAAGCATGCCTGCCTCATTGTAAGATCCAAATCTTTTTTTTTTTTAAGATTTATTTTTTGCTTTTCGCCTTTATTAGATAGGACAGTGGATAGAGTCAGAAACAGGAAATAGTGGGGAAGGACATGCGGTAAACGCCCGAGGTCGGACTCGAACCCCGGTCAGCTGCTACATCTCTGCATGTGGGTCATAACCATTAGGCTATCGGGGCGCCCACAAGATCCAAATCTTTGACAAAACTTTGCATTTTCAGCGTGTAGGTTGCTGCTTGGAGGTTGTTGTTTCCAGTAGCAAAGGCGTCCTTGAAAACGATAACACACAGATAGAAGAAATGGGAGGAGAAAGCCCAAACCCTACATCTGGTGAGTCTGATTAATTGTCTAATAATCATGCTACTCTGCTTTCACATTTGTGTAGTGTTGCTCCTATGAGCAGCACAGTTTGGGTGTTTTAGCATGACTAAAGAAAGCAAAGCCTCTGAAGTGGTTGCAAAAACATGAAAAACACTGGTCTGTAGGCCCGTGCACCATTTTGGTGGAGAATGCACCATCTCAAGAGCTATTAGATGGATTTAGATGATAATTTTTCATGCCAATAATACATGAATACCACTTAGGATGATGACAAAACTGACAGAGTAAAAGCATCCTCAACATCCATTACAGCCAATGAAAGTAAGAAGTCAAATGAAATGAATTTATCTTTAAACTTTCAAGTCACAAAATACCGCCTGATGTTTATTTAATTTCTCACGGAAGCAGCTAACTGTGTACAACAACATCAGCCAAGAGTCAAAAAAAAAAAAAAAAAAAAATCATGTACAGCCCCTGGAGGGAATCCTGATGTGTGGAGTATCCATTAAGAAATGGGACATATCCCTACCTCCAACCCCAAAGAGCGTGGAGGACATGGTGGATGCCCTCCAGAAACACTTAAACGACATGAAGGAACAAGCTCTTCCCTTATTAATGTGCTCTTTTACAAAGCAACACACCATGCACGGTTCCCCCAGGACACGGCAGTGCAATGAGTGTAGCGAGTGGGTCTGTTCATTTTTTAAAGTTGGGTAACCTGTCCTTAAAGGTACTGTAGTAAATCAAGATGCTACTTAACTGCTCCGGTAGGTCTTACTGACTTAGCACATAATGTATGTAATGATTCATGAGCCGTCACCTGCTGACAGAAGCCGCTTAAGGAAGACAAAGGCATTTTGTTTTTCTAATTTAGATGACTGGCTGTAAATAAACCGAGTGTCGTCTTTGTTTGCTCTAGTCCTAATGCAGAATAAGCCGGGGAAATAAAGTGAGTTTCATGAAATACCTGGTGGAAGCGACTGGCTGCTTTGGCCATGATATGTGTTCACAGTCCAAAGGACAGGGCTGAATGCTTGGGTGGCGTTGTACCTATTAAAGGTGGTGCTTTAGAATGGGGGAAATGCTTACTTTGATTTCCCTCAGGCTTTTTGCTCTCTGAGCGGAATGAAAATGCTCCTTCTCTGGCAGCATAAAAGGTACAAACCCGGTGCACAAAAAAAAAAAAAAAAAAAAATCACACATGTGCTCCTAGTATTGATGCACAATCACACGTGCTCAAGTTTTACAGGCCTGTGCTCCCGCAGTCCACAAAAATGTTCACAGTTAAAAGATTCCTTCATTACCAAGTGACCTTGTGTGCATTATACAATATGATGGATGCAGAGATGCAGTGCTGCATGACAAGAGGATGGATTGTGTTCCGCGAGCAAGCAAGTTTAGACACAGTGGTACTCACATTTCAGTGCCGAGCTGGAAAATTATACAAGAGGGCATCATCGCCAATCCATATTTATTGGGAGTTATATTTTCAACAGCACAAAAAAATGCGTGCATTGCTTTTATGCACCCACCCACCCGCTCATGCCTCTTTTTTTTCCCTTTACCGTCTCTGCTGATCAAAAACACGGGGATATATTCATGTGACACCCTGATCTGAGATCTCTGATCCCTAATTGCACATGAGCAACGGATGATTCTCAGGGGTACGGGTGAGCAGATGTGCAGTGTGGCCAGAAGCGCTTTGAGTTTGCATTGCAGAGGCGGGGTTTGGCTTGGCCACTGGCAACTAATACGAGCTCACACACTGCAGGTGGTGCAAGTTGTGGAAGTCCAAAGGTCTTTGTTTTTTTTCCCTTTTTTGTGTGTGTGTGTGTGAATGCATGTGTGTGCGAAAGAGGGAGAGAGAGAGAGGAAACAGACAGGAGAGAAATTGCCAATAACCATTCCCCCTAGTCTCATCACACATAAAGCTACAGGCTATTATTAATCATTTAGTAGGTTTCATAGTTTGGTTCACTGCTCATGCACAGCACCTGTCAAAGCACGCTGTGGCAGGAAGGGTTCCATTTGATTAAGTCTCTTTAGCCTTCACATCCTCCCCATCAAAAGGTCACCGTGCATCCTCGTCTGAGAGCCGCTCTCAGACTTTTTTCATTTACATTTCGTCAAGCAACCCTAAAAATTGAGCTCGTCTCACCTTTTTTTTTTTGTTGCACAAAGTAATCCATTTGCCCCCTGTGTCGGGGGGTCAAGTGGGCTCGCTTGGCAGGTTTTTGTGCGGAAGGTGAAAGATTCCGTTGTGGTGTGAAAAGTACATCCAGTTTAACGATGAGAATAGTTCAATCTTAGACCTGTGTTGTCTCATTTTTTATTTTCCGTAGGTGTGTTTAGCTCATGCTAGCCGCCCACACATGCTTCCCGTTGAATAGGCTGCCGTTTAGAGCTCCAAAATGCCAACGTGTGCAAGTGGGAGCTGCTATCTTTCTGAATATTTCAATGTGTGTGGATTATCACTTTTTGTAATTACAAGCTTGTGTCTGTGTGTCAAAGAAGCAGAGAGGGAAAAAAAGAAAAACTATACATAAGATGAACAAGTATCACAAAGCCCCTGGAAATCTTGGCCAACATCCCATTTGGAGCTTTTGTTAAATTCCATCACGACTACACCCGTGACAAGAGAAACATAGAATTTAGGGGGGGGGAGGGAAAAAAGAACGTCTGAAAGTACAGTGGAGCGACTTCGCCATTCAATATCTCTCACCCTGGAACATGTACTTATTATAAATTACACACATGGCAGTTCTCACACAGGATTAAAATCACTAAGTCTGCAATTATTAAAATCACAGTGCTCCGGATATATTAACCGCCCTGCAAAACTTGGCCTTTTTTTTTTTTTTAACACGCGGCAGATTATACACATGGACTGACAGAAGTATGAGAGCTAGCTGTATGACTCAGGCACCTGACTTTTTCTTTATTTATTTTTTTACCGGTGACTTAGATCCACGTGCACGAAGAGGGACGAGGCCTTTGTATTCTCTCTGAAGTGGGATCAGAGAAGCTACTACATAAATTAATGAATAAACACCACACACAGAGAGACGCACACAGAGCAACCCCTGCATCATACTGATGCAACAACAAAGCAATCTAACACTTTTTTTTAATTTTTTTTTTTTTTTGCGTGGCTTCTGGTTATTGTGGCGTGTGAAATTTCATGCACTAATTCACGTGTAAAAGAAGCGACGACGGCGTCATTTTCTTACCTCCGAGGGGCTCCCGAGCTGCCTTGGGTGACATTTTGATACCTGAGTTTTTGCGCGAGTTGCCCGCCCCGAGTTGAAGCGCTGATTGATTATTTATTTATTTTTTCCGGGGGTTGGGAGGCGGGTTTGTACTCAATCTGACAAATAGGACTCAAGGTGCTTATGCCACGCTAGTTTATTATGACGCGGGGGTTTCACATGAGCGGCAGACTGGCATTCTTCACAGAGCAAATATGGAGTTATTTACAACGGGGAGTAAACTGGCAGGGATTTATCTCGGTGAGATGCTGCCAGGAAAGTGTCCAATAAACCTGTCTTCTAAAAAAAATACATTCTTATACAACTAAACTGCAGTTTTTCTCCTCAAAAATTAAGTAGGAAGTTAGTTAAGTTAGCAGCAAGACTTTCACCCAGGAGAACCAATATTCTTTAACTTTAGCTTCAGTTTCACTAATTATTCACCTTTGGTTCTCACTTGCTGTTTGGTTAAATCAGAAGATATCACACTTTGGTTGACATTTTCACAATAAAAGCTCCTTGTTAGGGAATATTTGAAGATTCCCCTCCATTTTCTGGGTTACCAGGGGGAGGACTCCCGCCCCAACAAATATGTGATTGGTTAAGGTAAGATAAGATCAGCCTTTATAGTATAGCCTAATATAATGTGTAGGGAACACAGGAGCAACAGGGAACCGAAAACAAGAAATACCATATGTGAATATTCAGATATCGCACAGATTCTTTGGATGCAGAAAATAACAATATTACACATATCTATCTACTGAAAAACAATGATATAGCACATATTCTTCCATGAGTATAAATACTGATTTAAGAAATACTGAAATTGCACAGGGGGCTGCACGGTGGCTCAGTGGTTAGCACCGTTGCCTCACAGAAGATTCCTGTTTCGCGTCATGGTTAGGACGCCTGGAATCTTTCTGTGTGGAGTTTGCATGTTCTCCCTGTGCAGCGTGGGTTTTCACCAGCTTCCTCCCACAGTCCAAAAACATGCTGAGGTTAATTGATGATTCTAAATTGTCCGTGTGAATGAGAGTGTGCTTGGTTGTCTGTCTCTATGTGTAGCCCTGTGACGGACTGGTGACCTGTCCAGGGTGTCCCCTGCCTTCGCCCTAAGTCGGCTGGGATAGACTCCAGCCCCCCCGCGACCCTGCAGAGGATTAAGCGGTGTATAGATAATGGATGGATGGATGGAATTGCACAGATTCTTTCATAAGTAGAAAAATACTGATATTGCACAGATACTTGTACATGTAGAGAATTTGATATCACGCAGTAATTGTTTTTAAATGTACAAATATTCATATTGCACAGGTTTCAGTGTGCTGATGTTGCACCAGAGTGACACATGTCAGTTTCTCCATGTACGGTCTACTGGGAGCTGGTTGACTGAAAAGGAGCGACAGCAAATTGAAATTTGAGGCTACGTTTTAATGACAATATCTCAGGGAGTATTAAAGATAAAAACCTGAAAATATGATCAAAATATGTCTCATTTACACAGGCAAGGCAAGGCAAGGCAAGGCATTTTTATTTCTATAGCGCATTTCATACATAAGAGCAGTTCAATGTGCTTTACATAAAAAAAAACAAAGTTAGAAACATACAGATGCTAAAAACAAATTTACATTAAAATTATAATATATATATATATATATAATAAAAAAACAACAGTGCAAGACCTAAAAGTTACAGTGCTCATTCATACGCACACGTTTTTAACCTGGATTTAAAAGTCTGAACATTTTGTGCTGCCCTTAGTTCCTTTGGAAGTTTGTTCCACTTGTGTGCAGCATAACAGCTAAACGCTGCCTCACCATGTTTGCTTTGAATTCTGGGCTCTACTAACTGACCTGAGT
>OMNN01007651.1:4991-16467 GCA_900302755.1 Chromis chromis
AGAAATTAATATTATATTATATATTTATCATCTTTAATCCTTAATATACAGCCAACAATGGCATATCTGTAAAACATATATTTTTTGCTGATGTAAATGCAATAAGAAAATTGTGCAATTTTAGTCAAACATTGTTTAAAATTTAATTACCACTACCCTTACCATAAAATAGATTTTTAATGTAAACATTATGTACAGTTTTTATTTTACAAGTAATATCTAAATTAATGCTTTTTTCTGTGATTTTACTAGATATTATCTGTATTCTCACAAAAGAGGGAAAATCTGTAAAATATTAGCATATTGTTCAAAAACTTTATGGTATTATTAATATTTATCATTTATTCTTTTACAGCGTAGTTGCTAATTTTGTCTGTGTGTCGAGAGTGAACTAAGTGATGATGTTTCACACCAGAGTAATATATAAAAAAAAGAAGAAGTGCTTTAAGGCTGCGCAGGGCTTCTAATATGAGGAATAACCTTGTAACACTGTAAAACTGCTGCTGTCTACGAGCGGCAACAGAGAAAATCTTTCACTTTCTACATTTCTTCACGAAGCAACAGCCACACAGACTGCCAACATGCTGCCGTACATGCGAACCATTAATAACGAATGAAATGGCACACTGGCTGCGCTGCACTTTATAAAAAATATTCAACAACTTTTAAAAAGATTCATGAATGGTTGAGTTCAAATAATTTCATATTGATTATTGCTGAAGGGATTCAGTCTGTTTCTTTATTTCACCAGATGGATGCAGTTGAATCAGCATAATTCATAATTTATGGAGCCAAGCACTGAATGAATCATTACACCTCTATTGATCCTAATTAATTTTATTAATATTTAATGACTGACAAGAAAATGGTCTCACACGGCTTTAAGCAGGAAAATGTTGGAAAGGAGAAAACGAGTTTGGTTCTAAGGATTCAACAACTTGCGAGGCAGACGTCTGCTGAACAGACAGGGTCTTATTTGTACGTATTTAGATTGATCATCCCTTTGTTTCCAATAACACATCAGGTGCAAACAATTAGCCGCTGATTTATTAATTCATTTGTTAATGAATGTAATAAATATTTCCTGATTTCATTTAGCTTAGATAGTATTTCATTACATGGACTCCAACAGGAGTTAATCACATTTGAACATTTTTTATCACCTAGGTGTTCATTTGTAATTAGGCCTCTGCCTCTCCCTAGTTTAAACTGTAGTAAATTAGCGTGTTTATTTTTACAACGCTAAATCTGAAATGTCAGTTTGACTAAATGATGGCGTTAAAGTGGAATTTATCTCTAAAATCTGCCTCACCTTTACCTTTTCTTTGAAATATTAGAACCACTGCTGGTTGTGCTTGCTGAAGACAACAGACTGCACAGTATCATAATTCAAAAGATTGTTTGGCATCTTTGTTTGTGCTTTTATAGCAACAAATATTCATTGCAGTCTAATTATCATTATTTGTGAATGACTACTTAAATTACCACTGACACTCGATGAGCCCTGATAATTAAATATCATGGTAACTAATCAATTATTAATCCATTATAAGTATTTATCAGTACATAGTGAATAATTCCATAATCAGTCATGTTGCTACGCTGTCTACAAACAACATAATTTGATGCAGTATCTGAATGTACCAGACTGTCTTTGCACTACCAGTCAACCTTGAGAAGCCAAGTTTCCAGTACTGAGCAGAATTGTGCCCATAATAAGTCCACAAAATAATAAGAGCGTAATAAGTGAAGCATATCTTCTGCCCTATATAAAGAATTTCCTCTCCCTCTGCACCAAACAAAGCTTCTGAGGCCTGCGGCTAATCACTGCCCTTTACCTGTTGTCATTCATCTAGAGGAGTCAATTGGTCTGCTTCTGCAGGGTGCAGAGGTAATTACGATTTGGCTATGACTTGCGTTTGGCTCTATTGTCTGACTCTGCGGCGCACATGCTGGGATATTGGGGACTTGATGCTCAAAGCTCATTCAGGAGAGTTCCACTTTGACTACACCACTCAATGTTCCCCCAGAGAGCGCTGCTACTAACTAAACAAAGCTCAGCCGAGATGAGTCGAGATCATCACAGTGAAAAATACCTCCACATATTTTTATCTTTCACTCAGAGTGCTTTATTTGTTGAAATACAATTTCCAATGCATCCTAAGAAGCAGAATATTTTCTCTTTCACTGCTTCTGTTCCATTTATGGGTGATTGAAAAAGTTGCAAAGCAAGAAGAACAATTTCACAATATTGCTGTCTAGATAATTTTTCCCAGATCTGCCTCTCTTCAAACTCAGATTTGTATTAATATTTAATTGCATTATAAATTGCACGAGGAATACAATTATGTAAGTAAATACACCTGTCCCATCAAGCAAGAAATTGAGAAAATCCCCCGGCAAGTAGCTTTACTCTCAAGGTGAGATTTGGGAAATGAATGTATAAACTTGGAGAAGATTTGCAGCTCCATAATCCACATTCCTATTCATCTAGTCCCTCAGTATGTCAAATAAACTCCTTACAGATTGTGCATGATGATCCCTCCAACTCCTGTTTATAGTCCTTTTCTTAAGCATCGGTTATAGACACTAGGAGCCAATCATTTCAGTGATTAGAAACTGACATTCACAGTGAAATAACCACATTTTCTATTTCCATTTCGTGATTTATTTCTTAGAGATAAGCATCTGGATTTATTGATGAATAAAATTGGTTAAATGACTCGAATGACCTCATTTCTAACTTTCAGAACGCACTCACAGCGAGGTGCAGGGCTTCAATACAAATCCTCAATAATTTAAACGCTTTACACATCTCTTCTCTAAAGTTAAATTCAAATTGAGAGGGCATCTTTGTCAGTGAGAGGGGAGGATTCAAGTTGCATCTCAAAGTGGCTAATCAATGTTCAATGACTGTGTAGCGGACTAAGGAGCAGAACATTCCAAAGCAACACAGAGAATCCAGAGACTCTCAGAGAATCCCAGAGCTGTAAATTTAGTAGTAGAGCCATGCAGAACACAGCTAACCCAAAACTCACATCCAAATGGAACATCTGCATATCGGATGTTTACTTCAGAATGACCGCTCACAGCGCTCTTGGAGACAAGAGGACGTCTCCTACCTCCACCAGAACCTCTGGAGAAGAGAAGATTGCATTCTTCACAGTGACCTCCTGACCTCTTTCTCCCCCTAACACACAGAGCTTTCTATACCACAATTAACTGAACAGTTTAAATCTGAAAATTAAGGAAATTCAGCATCGCCAGAGTGATGATCCCAACATCCAGACTCAATCTGTGATACCAGGTTGATCAGGACCAGTACTGAAGAAGAACACATCATATCTGAAGTGTTTGTGAAAGACATTAAAGACACAGAGAGACTCTTATCCCAAGCATAATTCTAAAGTCCTATTTTTCTTATTACTGTATGGATATGATTGTATCCTTAGCAATATTAGAAGTTTGCTTTCATGTATCCTGAAATTCTACAATTTGTAAGTTTATTGTTATGCTTACATTTGTTTTTATTATCTCAGAAACCATATGAAATAAACATACCATGTTTGATATCATTTTAGTCACATGTTTAGTGGGATTTCAGATCTTTAATGATCGTAGATATTTACCAGTTGAATTCATGTATTCAAGAACTTCACTCAAAATAAGTTCTAAAGGTATTTGGCCTTTGACCTCTCATGGACAGTGAAGCTCAAGACCCCCCCTTGGGATGGACGCATGCATGACTGGTTAGATGCTGATTTGAATTTGACTCCAAAACGTTTTGTATAAAAAGAAAGTCACTGGAATTCAACAAAGGTTCTTTCATGATGGACTATTTTTACTCAGACTGTTTCACTTGATTTTAATGCAACTTGTTTTTATGTGGGCTTATGTTTACATGGGTTCTGCTTACTTAATTTGGGCTTGTTAAGGATTCTTTTCTACAATTTAAGTTGGGCTTTGCTTTTCTATGTTTTACTTAAAGTTGGGCTTCTGAAGTTTACTTTTACAATGCAACAGCACCAACATTTTCTTTGTAACTATGAATTTTGATCATTTATTAATATTCAATCTAAAATATTCCTATTGATTTAAAATAGGATTTTAAAAAATTAAAAAATATATCTGAGTGGTGCCCCCTACAGCTGCTTGTGTGTGAAATTTGTGACTTGCAGAGAACAAATATCTCACTGTGTAATTGCACTCAGCTCTGCAGAGCTTTATAGCTACTTTTAGCTAATTGTTTTGGTTTTCTGGCCACGACTTTATGGTTTTGGTTTAGTCTCAGTATTTTTACCAGCTGCAGAAGGCAGATGTCCAACAAAAAACCACTTACTGCACACTATCTTCCCACCAAACGACAGGAGAAAAAAATTAGCAACTAGCTGGTGAAGATAGTGGCATATTCAGCAGCTTCAGAAACCATATATTCCCCTCTGGAGTTGGTGGATAAAGCTACAAGGTGAGTGAATCTTGGATCTATATGTACATGTGCTGGATGGGCAAATAGATGATCTTAAAAGGTGATAAAATGTCAGTGCTGTGGTAACTAGTTTACAGTTAGTTACCACTGCCCCCAGATAGCCAAAACATCAGATATGTCAAATTATAGACAGAGGAAATATGAATTTCTATATTGGGAATAGATAGCGGTTCAAGAAGAATTACAGTTCAAACCATTTTTGTTGAATCCACTTGATTGTATTTGTCCTCAAAGAACAGGAAATGTTTGCGGAAACTGGGGAATTTAGTGAAAGGATTAATTTGTCAATGTCAACCACAGAAGGACTTGGGAATCAGTTGGGTTATCCTTCAATAGAGTGTTCACTGGAGAAGTTGGTGCCAGTCTGATGTTCTACAAGATGGTTTGAGCAGAACTGTCTGTTGGAAAACAGTCAAAACAGAACTCACCACTGTCCAAGTTGATCAGTTGGTCTGACTTGAAAAGCTGGGTTGAAAAGTACAGACAATGGAGTTTTATCTTCATACACAATGAAGAGATAAGATGAAAGATTGTATTTTCTAAAGGACATTTAAAGAAATGTGTGTGATTATGTATGTTGTTCTGTTTTTAATGTCAGTTGTATTTCTCTTGTAAATCCAGTGAGTGAATGTATTTGATTGTATATATTGTATGTGTTAACTACATCTACATCTTAAGTTAACAACCTCTGTCACCACCAGAGCTGAAAACACGTGGTGAATAAAATTGTTATCCAAATTAAGTTAACACGTATTATGATGACACTGGTTTAAGTTAGATGTACTTGAACAGTTCCCAGTGCTGCAACATAATTTTAAGGAAACTTAAAGCTTTCAATATTTCTAATTTAAGTATGTCCTTAACTCAAACATAAAATGTAAAACTTAATTTTGTCATTAGACTTACTGTTCTTTCATTTACTTTACTCTGTGATCTTAAAATAGCGGTTGATTTGCAGCCAAGAAATTTAAGAAATGTAAGCGTCATGACATCAGACGCACAATGCTAAAGGAGTAAACCCAATTTTCGCACTTTAGTTAAAATTAGAATACCATTTAAAAGGGACAAAGTGTAATTTCAAGTTGATAGAATCCACAAAAGCAAAAGGGGCAAGAAATACTATACTATACTATACTATACATCAAGAGCAGCATCAGAGTCTCACCTGTGAGTGTTGCTGCTTTGCTGGGCCTCACTGAGTATTTCGCACTTAGGAATTTGCAGTAGTATATCAGCAAGATGTGTCAGGCCTCTGCTACAGTCTGCTGAAGAGCCAGGCGACTCCTGGGAAACAGAGCGCTGTGGAAGCTTCCTGTGCAGAGGTACACTTCCTTCCCACAGTCACTGAAGCATGAGGAGAATCCTGAAAGATGACGGATGGAGGCTCTCAGATTTTTCGTCTAGACCAAGCCAGGATCCGTGACTGCCTCTTCATGTCGAACCCATTCCGCCCCCACCTCTGCTGCCCCTGTAATGACAGTCTGAGATGGTATATAGCTGCATCGAGGCGGCAGTCGGATAATCAAATCACACAGGATTATGTGTCACATTTGACCTGTACGGACCTAGTTTCTGTACTCAAAAGTGGGATTCAATCCACGGAGGTGTTTCTGACTGTCGATGTGAGAGAGAAAAGAAGAGAGCAAGAAAGAGACAAATTCTCAGTCGTATTCGATTTTTCTTTTTTTCTATACTTCTATCTTACTTACACATATTCTCTCTGCATCTTTTTCTCTTTCTTTAGCTGTGACAGTCTCCCTTCATGTGGGAAGGGGCTTTTAATGAATGTGGATGTGCACGTGGGAAATGTGTGGGTTTCCAACGCAGCTTTCTCTCTGAGTGACAGAAGCTCAACAAGGCTTTAGAGGCTGGCTTAAGAGTTAAAAAAAGCAAACAAGGAACATCTTTTTTCCAGATGGCCACTGCAAAATAGAGAAAAATGTACTAAAGGCAGCGCATGCCTGAAGTACTACAAGTCATTTTGAGCAGAACTACTGTTGTCTGACGGAAAACAGCTTATTTATATGAAGAAAAAAAAAACC
Source organism: Chromis chromis (assembly GCA_900302755.1). Lineage (NCBI taxonomy): Eukaryota > Metazoa > Chordata > Actinopteri > Pomacentridae > Chromis > Chromis chromis. The sequence continues at coordinate 11,520 of OMNN01007651.1, forward strand.
TCACAGAATCCAACTTGGTCTGTTGGATTTGTAATGGGCCTCGCTGTTGGTCACAGCGCTCAATCTGTGTTTGCAAAAGTGACAAATACAAAAGAGAAAAATTCCTATCAAAGCTATCGGGACCGAAGCATGAAGAGGATAGAGTAAATGTTTATTTTGCGATTCTTCCTGGTTTGCTAAGGCTGCTCCCATCAACCTCTGCTCTAATCTGTGAGTATCTGGTATACACTCCAGACTAAATTGCTGTTTATTCTATTCTGTGGGTGTCAAAGCCCCTGCCTGCCGCTGAATGCTATCGGGGGAATGAGGGTCCCAGGATGCTCAACACTGCTGCTGACACAACACAATTCCTGAAAGACCCGCCACTTGATTTAGCCAAGCAAAATGTCACAGTAATTGTGAAGATTTATATCAATGGGAAAGAGCTGACGAGGTCCCACAGCTATCAGATCTGACAGACTTAATATGTGCTCAAATGTTGCCTGCCCGACTAAAGGCTTGCAGGTTGACCAATTTTACCCGGAATGTTCCACCTCAGCTGGTATTGACCGAGCCGCCGGTTTTCACTTCTGTAAATCGAGTGTGAAGTGGAACTTTTAGGTTGTGAAATTGTGTTTTTAATAAACTGGGATTACTTTGAAACCTTTTTTTTTTTTTACACACATTTTACCTTTTGCTTTGTGTGCCATCTCAGATGACATGAAAAAGGACTGACAGGTGGTTTGTATAAGTAGGCAAATCATAGGTGTGCTTTGATTGTGCAGCCTTCACTCCCTCGGGACATGTTCAAATAAAATTAATTGTGCATTGTGCATTTTCTGTCTTAAAACGGGGCGAACAGGTGGCATGCTGTAAAGACACTCTGAGCTATGCGGCGCCGTATGTCTGCAAAGCGCTCGTGGTTGATAATGATGGCAGTGTGATGATAAAGTTAAGACAACTGCTAATGCTTTACAATAAGGTACACAAAGTGCTGAGTGGTAAAAAAAAGGAAATGAGTGAGGAACAAATGACAACTGAACAATCCCTTGCTAAACTACATTGTAGATAATTATTTGTGATATAGAAAGACATACATTAGCCCTGCAGCATAAGAAAACACATGCAAATAGACAAAGCACATGCAAACTAAGAAAACATCAAGAACAAATGCTGCAAAATGTGAAAACGCAATCAACACAATCAACATAGCATCTTAAAGTGTGCTCTTAGGTACCTTACAATTATTGCTAGTCCAATACAGAGCACTGTATTTTATTTCCACATAATAATTCCATTAAATTTCAAAGTTTAGTCAGCAGTTGAATCCATTATTCATGCTGAATGGTCTTTTAAGTCATTAGATGAGAGACACTCCGGTTTTTGAACTGTTGTATTGAGAGTTCCCTCACTGTGAACTTGGGAACGTTTGTTCCTTTCCCATGTGGGATCGTGGCACATCTGAACTTCAGTGGCACCAAGTAACCAAGCTTACATCTAATACACCTAATACAAATTGCATGGTGGGGTCCCAGGAATGAGACCATAATGTGTAAATAACACAAACTTCAAAAGTTTATCAAGACACTCCTAGTTAACATTACAACTACACCATTAGACCAGAAAGAAGCAAGAAAAAACATCAGTTCAGTATCTTGAGAATTAGGATGTGGATGATTCTGCATCTCGCGATTAAATTCTGTGTAAGAAAGTAGAGTGTCTTAATACAATATGTAGAAAAGCAAGAGGTAAGGGTGTTTGGGTTCTTATTAAGCACCTCATTTGGATGGTATCATACCATTTGATGGGTGTTATCATTGCACATTAGCTGCATTAAGTGTATTATGTCCAACCCTATAACCTAGTCTGACTCACCAAATGTAGACTGTGGGTATAAGCATTTCACGCAGCTTTCTCCCCTCTGATACTTTCTACGTGTTACCATTGTAAAATCTCCTTCACTGTAGAAAACAACAACAGCAACAACCTCCAGGCAACAAACCCACAAAGTTTTGCAGAGGATTTGAATTGTGCAGTACGGCAGCCTGGCTAGTTTTTTTTCAGTAAACTAGCAATTTTCAATGACAGTGCTTGCCTCCAGGCATGCAAATATTTCACCTAAACAACTCCTTCTTTGATATTTTGAGGGGTTACCATTGCTGCATCCTTGGTTTAGTTATATCCAGTAGGGTTGTAATTGATTTAAAAACAAATACAAACAAGCCAGAGCTGTATTTTGTGGCTATGCAAGACTAACCCTCGTTATACCTAAACCACACTATCACTAACTTAGACTGCTGTTAAGAAAACTGTTGGCATTTGTGAACTCCAGTTTTGCAGAATCATGCAATACTTTAGTTCATGTGAGGACAACACTGGCTGACATGTGTTTTGTTCTTTCATGTGTTTGTTTCTGATATGAACACTTGAAAAGGTAATTCTACAGAAAACAGCAATGGTATCGGGTAACACCACGCCAGCACTACAGTAGATCCTGGCTCTAATCCTGCCTGTCATCATCATAATCTCTAGTCTTTATTGCCTGACTTTACCGACTTCCAGTGCAGATGAATCACAGCAGAGAGTGCTGTGCATCTGTAGCTGAATGTGCAGAGGCTGGAAACAAGCCCTGACTTACAGAACGGTAGGCTACATAAAAAACAGGAAAGCTATTTGAGACTCCACTGTTGTGTCATATTTCACCCAAAACGGAATTTTGTGAACCTAAATAAAACAAACAGTAATGTAACAAGGTTAACTTTTCCACTGCTGTTGTGTCCAAAGGGAAGAAAAACTGTAGGTGTCACAGTGTCATCTTCAAAAGCTATTCCTGCTACTGTGCACAGTGTAGTTGAGATAAATAACTTGGTACCATCAGACAGCATTGTTAAGCTTGCCAAGAGCTGCATAAAGTTCTGAGGGTGCCAATTTTTGAGGAGCTTCAGTTACTGCATGTGTTATTTAACCCCTCCCTTGTGAGTCCTTAAAACTGGTTTACTACTAATTGCATCCAAAGAACAACCGAGAGACTTCCCACAACAAAGTCTGAAATTGCACGATACAATATGTAGACAAAAAAATAAAAACTGTAACACTGACTTTAAGCGGGTGAGTTTTTTTAATGATCAGCTTCTCCTCTCCACTCCAAAAAATGTGTTATTCCTCACTCTGCTCGGATGTTTGAGCTTCACTGTGCAGACTTTGTACGTGCGGAGTCTGACACCAGAAGCTGTCATGTTTATCAGCCGAAGAGTGTAAAGTTTCTCTGCGCTCACCTTAAATCTGAGTGTGACCGGCATGATTTTTATCACATCACAACCAGAATGGAAACTGATCAGGGTTCAGAGTGTGACGTACACAAGTGTGATGCAGAAATGTGAAACCTCTGGTACACTGAAAATGCAGTATTCAGTTAAGACTGTATCCAACAGGTAGAAAATGATGTAGAAGCTCTCCTGGGTCTTTGCAGTGATCACTTTCAGATGCCCTTTGGTTACAGGTGTGCTGTGTTTATTCCATCTTGTGGAGGACTCCTTCGATGGATGAAATATCATCTCAGTACTGATACCCAGCCGCACACAAGATGTATCTAACAGTTAGGTTTTGAAATGAACAATATTTGTGTTTTTATGGACTCTAGATTTTTCAATGATAGGGGAGAAGATGTAATATTTCTCTGGATGCCTTAAAACATGTCTGGTACTGACCTATAAACTTCTGTCCTCAGATAACAATCATTTTCTTTATTCCTCTTTTCTTCCTGTATGTGCACAAGTGCAAATTATTCTCATTTTATAAGGGTTGATTCTTTTGTTATGCTGCTGTTCAGTCATTTCAGCTCCTAGACCACTTTTTTTTTTTGAGTGTGCAGATTCATGACTGGGGAACAAAAGCAGAGAGACGCTACTTGAACTTCTTGCTTCAAAGAAATAATACAGAAAAGATAAATTGTGCCTACATAGTGCATTGACACACATCTACAAACACTTATATAATTATTTATTTTGGAACTCTGCGTCCTCCAAGAAGGATTCATTTGAGCGCACAACTACAGTGTTTTCATCCAAGTATAGTATGTAATTTATTCAACAGAGGGTTTGTCTTTCAGCCTGAAATCATTTGTGGTTTTTCCACCTTTGAAACGGGGAGCAGGCAAGCAGGAGAGACATCTGCCTCGCTTTTAATGGGTATCACAAATGTTTCAGTAATTCCACTCCATCTGAAACTTCCCTCCCCTTCAGCACACTCCCAAGTTTCACCAGAGGAATGAAGCTGGGGCTCTTTGCCTTGCAGAGCGTAGGTATTTTCCCCAGCTGAGAGGATCGGAAAGATTCCACCAGTGGGCTTGCATCATGGAGGCTAGCAGTCAATCCAGCAGTCAACAGATTCTGTGGAAAGATGTGAGTCACTTTTATTCTTTTTATGTTAGATTTTTTTTTTTGCACTTAATTAATTAAGTGCACAAACAGTTTAAAATCAACTGCATCATTCATAGTCTTTTAAAATATGGACTATAATTTTAGGTCTCTGCAATGTCAAGGAGAGCATCAGCCCCCTTAAAATTTAACAGCTCAATAAATTAAGCGCAGGTTGCAGCAGTAGTGATTTAAAAAGAAAAAAAAAGTGATATTTTAATGGAAGCTTAAAGTTAAATATGCCAGAAGTCTACCTCTTTTTAGAGACAAAAACAAGTGTGGCTTGATGTCTTGCTGAGTGATCAGAGTTTTTTTCCCCCCAGAATATTAAATTTTCTGAGGTTTTTTGTTTGTTTGTTTTGCTTTTCACCTTGGCTTCCTTTCTTTATTTCCCCTCGCCTTACCTGGACCAATTTATTTGCTTTAAACATACAATATCCAAATGAAAGGAGCATAAATATAATAAAAAATTGCATTTATTTTAGAATTTATCACTAAATTGTTTCCTTATCTTTGGCATATATAGTTTGTTTCACAACTTGCATACAAAAGAG
>OMNN01007675.1:4009-19357 GCA_900302755.1 Chromis chromis
ATGGATGTTAAAGCGGTTATACATTTAGTGAAATAAACGTTACATTCTTGAAGAAATTTGCTGCCACTCCACCGTTTTCTCCAAAAAGCTTCTGGATTAAATTTTGTAAAAATTTGACGGCAGACTTATAGACCAGCAATATAACAGACTTAAGTATACTATACTATATTCCTGGATCAAGCTCCTTCTGCCTTTCATTATCACTATGATTAATAAAAGAGACAAAAGATATTTTCATGACTGACCCATGGTCAAACTTAAGTATAGCATAAACAATATTACACGGACATAAAGATGGGTGACAAATCAAAGGAAAAAATCCTTGATCCCATTGGAAAGGTGTCTCTGTAATACTGTGGGGGCTATTTCGCTGGTGTGGTTTGACTCCACTTGTCCCTTTAGAGGGAGAAATCACTGCAAATCAATACAAAGCTGTTCTAAAGCATCACCTTTGTCCTATGATGAAATATTTCTATCCTGATGGGAGTTGTCTCTTCCAAGATGACAATGCCCCTCTCCATTGAATATGAGGGGTCACTGAATGATTTGATGACTAGGAAAATGATGTCAATCATATGCTGTGGCCTTCACAGTCACCAGATCTCAACCCAGTTCACCACTTATGAGAGATCTTAGACTGAAGTTGATCAAATGGATCATGAAATGATGGAATAACGTACGGAAGAAAGCTGCTCCATCCCTCCAGTGCAGTTCCAGCGAATTTCAGAATCAATGTCAGGCAGCACCAAAGTTGTTCTCGTGGCAAAAGCTGGTCCAACACCTTACCAACACACTTTATGCTGTTTTTTTCCTTTCATTTGTCGCCCATCTAAATCTCTATCAAATAGCCATGCTGAATGCACTGCACAGCAACCTTGAGGGACAGAGGAGTGATATTAAAAAATTAATGATGTGGAACATGTATGAGATCTTGTAACAATTCCATTGTAATGGCAATATTGTAAAACTGCCCATTAGCACAGACACATCAGTGTTTCTTATGTTACTAAAAGAGCTCATAAGCATCCAAGCACCAACATGAGCATCAAGTTATCGGATTGACGAGCACATTGTGGCTGCCAATTAGCACCTACCCACTCCCATGAATATGCAATCGATGCAATCGGCAAGTGTGGATCAGCAGTCAGCTAGTTGCCTGAGGCCGTTTGGCATTGCATTCAAGTAAACGTATGGAAGTAAACATGAACATATAACAGATGAGAGGGCATCAAAATGGTAAATCAAAGCATTCGTGTTTATCTCGGTTTTCATTTGTCCTAATATTTTAGGACAAATGAAAAACAGACAGTTGTCCCTGTCTGTTTTTGTCTTTTATCGATGCAGAAATTAGAGGTGTATAGTCCTAAATATGGATACTTCTCAATTAAATGCCCGTTTTTGTGTTCAAGGAGGAAGGGTCATAAGTGGGGCTTAATGTCATATCACCAATAACAAGACTCCGGGCTTATATCACACCTCAAAGAGGTGCCAAATTTCCCATCACGCTTCATAACTCATCAGGAAGAAAGCCATTTGTGTATTTTCAAGTCTTTTAATCCAATATTCAGCTTCTTAAAAACAAATAAAAACAGGTTGCTATTGAGGAAATGTACACTTCTCACTAGTTTCAGGGACATTTCTAAATTAAATAACGTTATAGTGGAGATTTGGAGTTTATCTTGTGTCTGTGCTAAAATTATTCATGTACAATGCGGAAGACAGCTTGTTTTTTGCCTACTTTAATGCAGAGGTCAAATGTCAGGTTTAATAGTAGAAAAGAACCCCTGGACCTGATGGGGATTCATTGTCTTGCTCCATGTACTGTAGAAGTAGGACAGTCTCAGTGCTCACTACGCTGTCTCACTGCACATAATGTCACATAAATTATGAAAATTTCTGAAACAAGTTTAAAAAAAAATGGAAATTCTCATCCCTCTCAAAGATCTGTTTTAAATTTTACAGCTTACATCAAAATTTTACTATGTGCCAAGTCAACAGACTTTCCTTAATTTCTTACTACCCCTCTAGATGTCTGTCTTCGTTCCTTTCATGTGTTAAGGCCTCAGGTACAACGTGTTTGCGAAAGATAACTGATGTAGTTTACAATAGCCTTTTCACTGTGCCTGGTGTATTCCTATCCTGTCACACATGAATGACAAATTCTGACAGTCACAGAATAACATTTGATCTGTTCACCTATGAATGTGCTGCACCACAACCAACCTGCACTTTCTAATGATAAAAAAAAATCAAATTTATAACAGTTACAGCATTTTCAAATCCTCTCTGACCCTGCTCTGCCACGGGGAGGATAGCTATAATTCAAACTCTTCCCTTCACATCAGCACTACTCTTCGAATAAGGCAACTCCGGGCCAGCTCATCCTGGCAGCTTGTTGGACTGTCGTCAGCACTCCATCCTGTGGATGCCTGCCAGTAGCCCCTCCGTCCGATCAATAGGCACCGGCGGCTAGCTTTCCCCCTCTGCTCTCTCTCCCTGTCTTTCTCTGCCTCTCTCGGCTACCACAGTATAAAGACTGTTCTGTTCTGCCAGCGCAGCAAGGCATTAGGCCTGCGCTGCTGTGTGAATTAGCTTAATCTGTGTCCGCGATGAAGGACAAGGCTTTTCATGCCCACTGGAGACATTCACTGGACATAAAAGAAGCTAATCTTTAGGAAACTTAGAGAGAGGATGGAGCGTGTGTGTACGTGTGCGTGGGTGTGTGTGTGTGTGTACGTGTGCATGTGTGTGTACGTATGTATATGTGTGTGTGAAGAGGGAGATTGCACAAAAATTGTTGAGACAGTTCCCACAGTGATAGGTCTTTTGTAACGCTGCTTATCCTTCAACAATGAAAAAAAATCTAGTGAAGTTCTTGGAGATGCGTGGCTCATGGGCAAGAAGAGTGTTATACTGTCATGTCTTAAAGTACTGGAAAAGTGGATAACGTGCTGGCTGAAACAGATTGAGCGGCTGTTGTCTGTGCAGGACATGGGAGAGAGAGAAAAAAAAATCTATGTCCCCATATCCCTCCTCCAGAGGTCAGTTTGAGGGGAATTAGAGGGGGATTGTATTCTCCTAGTCACACAGCCGCTTACTGGCCGCAGACGAGGCTGCCTCACCTGCAAATCTCAACCCAAAGTTTTGTAGTTTCAAAGCAGCACAGACTGAAAAACAAAGGGTTTGATGTGATCAGGAGCAACACTCCTTCACTCTTTGTACATCTGTTCCTCAGCTGTCCATCATGCACCTGCCCAAGAGCTGACATGCAGCAGGCTGAACATGTACCCACAGCATGCCTAACAGCAGCCCCGTCCTCCTCCTCCTCTGGATAAATTGTATGCCCTTGACAAACTGCCAGCGCCCAATCCCCCTCCTGCAAACGTCTATTGATCAAAGCACAAGTACGGCTGTGAGAAAGGTATGGAGTCTTACCCATGCGGTTATCCTTGTATCACCTTTCATGATCCAGAAACTTACAAAGGGCAGTCCCATAAAAGCTGATGGCTGTCAGCAGTCAATGAGATTTACAAGCAATATACTCTACTATAATACCTGAGGCACAGAGTTTGGTCCAGTAGTAGACTAAATCATGTATTACACCATCATGATGTCCAGAAATTTTTAAGAATATAAGAACAACTTGAGTCTTGATTGTAAATGTGGTTGTCATAAAAAACTATATAAAAAAAAGAAAACACCTGACATGAGAGTGCAACCTCTATCTTTTGTTTACAATGTGCCTTTTGCACCTTTACAGCACTTTTACACACAACAAATGGTGAATTTAGGTCAGCAGTCAGCTGGAGCAAAATATCTGTTGTGTGTTGGGTGATCTGAGCACAGTTGGACGCTTGTTTCTGAGAAGAGCTTCACGTGATGCCCTGCTTTTTGTTATCAAAAGCAGGGCATCATGTTTAAAGCAGCAGTTTTCCAAAGCCAAGCACCATGAATGATCTAGAAGTCATGATCAAATTTCCTGAGCATCTTGCCAAATTGCAAGCCGGACTAAACAACCGGCTAAAAACCCAGGCGTTTGTGGTCCTGATACCTTCTCCCTCTCTGCCCGATCATATTAAGTCTAGCCCAGCAGTGAAAATAACGCGATGACTTACCGAAATGAGATCCTGGCCACTGTCAGGCTTCTCCTCGTTTCCCTACTGTCCCTGGTCCGCCCCTCTTTCAAGTCAATCCGCAGTGTGCTCAGATCAGATCAGAAACGGAGCGGTGCGCCTTTTCGCTGCGTCCTGCGTCCAGAGTTGCCGGGGATGGATCGACCATTTGCCGGGATGCTGGGGCGGGGGTGCGAGGCTGAGGCATCCGCAGGGAGGAGGAGAGGGATGTGGGAGAGACGGGTGAGAAAGAGGAAGAGGCGAGGCGCTTGGTACGAAAGCAAGAAAAGAAAGAAAGAAAGAGAGAGAGAGAGAGGGGAGAGCAGCAAAGCACTGCAGCGACAGGGAGGCAACACCGCCGGAGAGGAGGCAGACAGCAGCTCTCCGTCTCGCTCTCGCACTCGCTCACGCACATGCACGCGCAGCCTATCCGTATCATAGGAGGATATGGAGCGCCATCTTCAGGTGGTGTGTGGCAGGAAGAGGCTGGGAGTCCTCTTGAGCGTTTTAATGTCTCTCATATGTGCATATTCACATTGGAATTACGTTGCTTTTTAACCACTGGTGAGTCAGTTTACGTGCACAGGTAATATGTTAGCAAACTGTGCCTCAGTTTTCCCAGTGAAGCTTATAATACCCATTTTTATAGCCTAGCAGAGGTTCACTCCTTATCATGTGTGCATGTCAGTTAACTGTCTTACCAGGTCATCCTCAGTGGTGCCTTGTCCCCTGCAACAACCCTCCTCCACACTAATTTATTCCCAGACCTACCCCAAGCATGACCCACTTACACGCCCAACCCAGACTCTTAATATCCAAACCCAAAGTCCTAAAATCCATCTAAGATGTGATCTTGACAAGAATAACCTCCACCATCAGCACCGCCTCTACCTATAATGTTGCACACTCCCATCCCCCAACCCCCTCCTGCACACATACAAACTCCATGGCAACCAGATCCCTTTGGGGTTATGATGATGATAATATCATCTGACCTGCACTCCATCATCTCTCTCACGTTCACCTTTCACGTACACACCTAGTTTTCTAAGGCCTTGAATTGAAGTACCAAGTGCTCCACAGGGTCAATTATGCTAGCTTAAAAAAGGTTAACGATTGAGCCCATTATTCTTACTTTATTGTATTATCTGGATCTGCATTAGCTTCTCTTTTTTTTGTTTCCTTTTAGTTTCTACAGTAAGAAACAACTGCGTGTTTTGCAGTTATTTTTATTTTACTGCGCACATGTAACACAACTGCACCACTACATGAACATTTATTCCCCACTCTTGTCAGCAGACACCGTGAAAACCACACAAAAAAGAGGAAAAATAAAGGACATACAGCAAAGTTTTCAAATACACATTATTTAGTTGTTTGAAAGTTTTTCAAGAAAGTCTCTCTAATTAGACCAGGGATGGGCAACTTCGGTCCTCGAGGGCCACTATCCTGCATGTTGCACCGGAGTTGCCCATCCCTGAATTAGACGGACTCAAACAGTAAGTCTCTAAAGCTAGTCTCAGTTAATAGACAGGACCAAATATGTTAGCTCGCAACAGCAAATGCAGCAAACCGTCCACATGAAGGCACTTCGACAAATATTACACACATATATGAAACAAATAAAAGGTAAAAGTCACAAATTACCGTGTTCGCATGTCGTATGTCAGAATATGGTTATTTTGGGGGCCGTTTGGTTTTGCTCTGTAGCGTATTGTGTCTGACCCATAATCCCCAGGTGTGCCCCTTAACTAACCTGTGGTCATGTGACCGGTTACGTTCGTCATCAAAATAAAACCCAAATATATTTTTTAGAAATATAATTTTTATTTTTATTTTTTAAGTTTGTCCTCATTTGACATTTTTAACCAGATTTTATGGTTGTATATTTTATTCTAATTTTCAAAATTACCTTTTTAACATTTTATTTATTGCACTTTTAATCAGTTTTAATGACTGTATGAATTCAAACACTGATGAAATTATGACAGAATACATAAGAACAAACTTGTAGTAGAAATTACTTACACTCCCACCAAATTACTAGGATGTATGATAACCTTTATGCAAACATCTGAATAAATCTAGTAATTTCCACAAGTAAACAAATGGTATGTTATACCTCTCAGATCACACTGATACCTTTAACTTTTTACACAGGTGAGTGGTTAGAGATTGTTCCCAATTTAATACTATTTTTTTTCTACAAGCACAACTAATTTATGAATAGGACTTTCAAGGATGGATGAACTAGTGAGTTGTTGGCTCATTTGTTCTGTGGGTTTTTGCAGCAGTCCTTCTTCATCTTTGCAAACATCCAGTACATCTTGTCTGAGGGTGGTGTTTGCTAGATCCTCCTTCCTCCATCTACTCCCCTGCGCCACCTTTTCCTGATATATACATTGTACAAATCTCAATAAGAACTGTCTTTTGGATGATTACGCTTACACTGGTATGTTTGGCTTACTGCAAACATATAGTACGGAAATTTATAATGTATACATAGATAGCCCTTTTCACATTACTACTAATGAGAGCCCCTTGAGCAAGGCACAGCAACCCCCCAGCTATGAGAATGACCAGAATATAACACTGTGGCTGTACTGTATGTAAGAATGACCAGTGCATCTTATTAAAACCAGTAGATTTCTCTCATTTAAACCTCCCTGTATAAATAAAGATTAAAGAAAAGAAGATCGGACATATCTATTTTTGCCAGTTTACTTTGCCTCATGTCAGTATCAGCAGCCGTGCCTAATGACGTTGGTTCTGGAGCTATACTGTCCATGTTCTATCAGCAGAATACAGCTGACACTGTTGCAAACTGTGTCAATGGCCAGAAATCAAGATTGTCCTTAATTATCACAATTCGTCTGTGTTTCGAGAGGTTTTGCATTCCACTGTCACGGTCTGTTTGCATCATTTTCCTTTTTGCTTTCATTTTTTCTGCCCTGTAATGTCATATGGAATTGTTTGTGTTTGTTGCTTTCCTCTTGTACATATGGCCAAAACAGACATTATTTCATTTGACTGTTCCAGCATCCCATACTGTAATAGTGTTACGTCCAAAAGGGAATTTAAAAGATAAGTACTAAAATCTCACACATATTGCCAATGATTTTAGTTTATTCTTGTGCATATTTCTGCCGGCTGTTTACCAGACTGTTTATAGGCTTGATAAAAGTCAAAGAAAATTAAAAAATAAAGTGAGGTCCATTTTAGTTTGATTTGTCTCATGTAATTTCATTTTTGTTTGTTTCCCCTATAATAACAGTGGATTAATCTCTTTTTTTTTCTTCAGTCTGTCATTTCTGTTTATGTCTTTCTGTACATGTGATGTATGGAGAGGTGTGTGCACATATGCATGTTTGAAGAATTACCACTAGATGGTGGCAATTAGCTGAGATATGCTTTGTTATCCAAAGTTGAAGACCTTCCAGATTTAGGGAAATTTGCATCATGCTTCAGCTTTTCTTTTTCCTAAATCAAACACATTCAGTCATTATAAATACAAACAAACTCATATTTTACAGGTAGATGTCTGTGTTTTCTGTTACAATACATTTCCCCCCCCTGAGTGTCAAGTTGGGAATTGAAGATGTTACTGCAATACATCTCTGATAGGTTAAGTTTTACTTGAATGTGCATGTAGTGTATGCACAGTTGTGAGTGTAAGTACACTGAAGGTCTGAAGGGTGGGCTACGAAAGTGGTTTATAAAAAAAAGCCTTCATAAATATTTGTTCCATGCTGTCATAAATGAAACAGTTGTTAAAAAAAAAAAAAAAAAAAAAGGTCTGGGGATGTTTTATATAAAGCATTATATAATTTCTCTTTCACTTTGGCCTGCCACATTGGACAGTCATGTCACTGGCATGCTTGTGGTAATATTTTTTAAGTGTGATGAAGTCCACTTGTTACAACTTACAATGTTGTTTTGTTCCTGTGTTTATAGGATAGGTGTTACCCACAACTTTTTGGAAAAACAGACTCACTCCACACTTATCCTCAAATACACTCACACACATAAAATGAAACTGGCATGTGGTGCTACACGTCATTAACCAGTGGGTTTGTGAAAACAGACAAAATACCAGCATGGTAAATTACGGTCTTTTATTTACTCAAAAATGTAGCAAAAGATAATGTTACAGTGTCTGGTGAAGGAAATCAAAGTCATGCTTTAGAGATGGTTGCTTTTAGTCATGGCTCACAGACTAGCAGGTTTTTATCAAACAGACTGTGAGGTATAAAAAAATGTTTTATACAGCTGAAACAAGGCAGTATGTGTTACTATTTACTTACCTTGAAAAAGAATCGAAAACACATTTGGTCTGATGGGAAAATACTGCTAGATTAATGTTGTGTAGACACTGATAAAGTCCTTGTGACCTTGGTTTTTCTTTCCCTCCCTGTTAATGTGGGGTTCCTTCCCACGATCACCGACTGCTTGCTCATAGGGAATCCTAAGCCAACTTCGGATTGTTGGGTTCTCTGTTCTTTGTTTGAAATTCGTAAGGTCTTTTGTGATCTGTTGTGAATTGGCGCTATATAAATAAAACTGAACTGAACTGAATTGTCTGTTGCAGTTGCAGATTGGAATTTGTTTTGCAGGCAGTTCCTCATCCAAATCGATCCAAACTGGTTTGTGTTATCAACTATGTAACTACTCTAGCCACAGGATCTTCCACACTTACCTGTATCTATAAAGGAGCAGTACACTGAACGAAGCTGCTCTTCTCTTTACTAGTCTTTGTTGCTGTAAAATTGAGCTCAGAAAGCACATTCTGTCATAATAAAATATGTATCTTATTACTCTGAACTGATCTCTTGTAGAATTTTTCTTACATATCCTGGGGGCTCGCCCAGGATCCAAATATCCTTGTGTTTTCCCAGCCAGACGTGGACCTGAAACAGTGCACTTGGGAATCCGGGACACCTGAAAAAAGACCTCGACTCCAGTGTCCTTAAGAAATTGGTTTGGCTTCTGAGGCCAAGATATCAGCCTGGTAGGGAGGCCCGAAAAGGCGATGTGTTTATATTTGGTGAATCTAATGCTGATGTCTTTTTTCGAGGTAATTTAAATGGGAGAGGCCATGGAGGGAGGGGGAGGGATGAAGGTTGTTATGTGTGTGGGAGTGGACAGCACAGGGCCCGTGACTGTCCTCACCGCCATATACAAGATCAGGGAGGGGCCGTAAGTGGAGGACCACAGGCATGACGAACCGACTCTGACCGGACTGACTTACAGGAGGAACAAGGTCACGCACTGATACACACTTGCACATCAATGCCAACACTAGATGTACAAAATAAGACAGAGATATTAGAGCTGTGAGGAATTTCTGACATTCTCATGATGGATGACAGGCCTTTTATTAAATTTTTAGTAAATGGCACTCCAGTTATGTTCCAATATTTCTAAACATCCTCTACCAGCCTTAGGGTTACAGACTTATAATGCAGCAAAACAAGCAGCTCAGAGATCATATCAGATTTCTACATATACACTTGATGTAGCTCTTCACCATGATGTTTTAAAGGACATGCAAAAGGTTGCCCCACCTTCAGAAAAAACACTGTGCTTGTGGTCTGGCAAGGCTCTGGGCTATGTTCCTCCCCTGACAATAAACCTGTCTTACCAAAATCTCTTTTCAAACATGCAGCAGTATTGAGCCATGGTCCAACGCATGTCTCAACAGGGGAGGTGGCAGATATGATACAAAGGTTATTCACAACCTTTGGATTTACTAGTTATTAAAAAAAAATTGTAGAACATGTGTAACTTTGGCCAAGTTGAACCCACAAGGTAACATGCAGCCACCGAAAGGGAAATTGCCAGAGCTCAACTACCCATTTCAATACTTAGCTATGGACTTTATCGAGTTAAGACCATGTGAAGATACCTAACTATTGTGGATTTATTCACCAAGTGGACTGAGATACAGTATTTCCGACTTCCAGAGTTGATACACATGCAGTAGCAAAAGCACTGACTAGAGTGATTATTCCAAGGTTTGGTATTCCAGAGAAACTCTATAGTGATAATTGCCCCTATTTTGTGAACCAGATCTTTAAAACAGTAGCTGCAAGTTTTGGCATTGTATTGAAGAATCATCGCAATTATCATCCTCAATCAGCAGAGTTAGTGGTACGATTAAGTCCAAGCTGAGGAAAGCTACGGCAGAAACAGGGAGAACATGGATCCAATGTAACACTGAGCATCACACCTAGCTCTAGGGGGCTTTCACTGTTTGAGATGCTGTATGGTAGACCATATGTAGTTCCAATACTTAGAGCAGAGGATCAAGTTATTGATTACATGATTAGAATGTTAAAAAACAAACAAATTACTACCAGTGTTGTCCCTCCATCTACACAGGTAACCAGCCAACCTGAGATCCAGCCAGGATCCTCTCCAGCTATCCCCTCCCCCCTCATCTTCATTCCCAGCCCAACCGGTCGAGGCAGATGGCCGCCCTCCCTGAGCCTGGTTCTGTCGTAGGTGGACTCGATTAACTTTGTCTGTTACACCCAGCTATATCAGAACAATTTAATCCATGCGGCCCTCACTCTCACCCAGAAGGAGCTTGCAGCAAACACCCACATGACATTACATGTCCAAGCTGGAGTTGACTTCCTGATGGCTGAAGCAGGAGGATTGTGGTCCATTATTGATGGGCAGTGTTGCTCTGTCATTCCATCCTATTCTGGTAATGGACAGCAGCTGAGCCAAGTCCTACAGAAGATGAGAGAACATTCAGACATAATGCACATGGCTGCAGGAGTAAACACTGACTATATGAGTTGGTTCAACGGTATGTTCTCAAGCTGGACTGTTACTGACGACTGGAGGAGGACTGGTGGTTACGTTGTTGATTCTGATGTTCTGTGGTTGTTGCATTTTTCCTATTGCTCGACAGTTCTTGTCAATATGATTTCTACAAGTTTACATACATGTATTTGCTTCAACATGTTCCACAGAATGATGCTAGAAGTGAGTTCCAAGAATATGTAGAATTGCTAAAGAAGCCTGATCCTTATGTCACCACTGAAGTGATGTTGAGAATGTTCCTTGCATTGAAAATCAAATGAAGTGATGACTAGGTGATGTCCAGCATATGCCAATGCTGAAGAAGTCACATGACTGTATGATATTCGTAAATAACTGTATTTTTTTATGCTTATCCGTATAAACAAGGGGGAACTGATGGAAAAATACTGCTCGCTGAATGTTGTGCAAACACTGATAAAGTAATTGTGACCTTGCCTGTTGCAGATGCAGATTGGAATGTGTTCTGCAGGCAGTTCCACGGGATGTTCCATACTTACCCCTATCTAAAGGAGCAGTACACTGAGAGAAGCTGCTCTTCTCTTCATTAGCCTTTGTTGCTGTGAAATTGAGCCCAGAATGCAGGATTGGATTGTTATGGTTATTTTCTGTTCTGTTATAATAAAACATTGATCTTATTACTCTGAACTGATCTCTTGTAGAATTTTTCTTACATAGTCGGAGCCAGTGGTGGAGCCAGACATTTTTTACTGGAGTGGCCAGGCTGAGACCATTACTTACATTGGGGTGGCATAATGTCTCATTAATCTTTTTTATTTTCACTTTTTACAGCAAAATCATTATAGGCCAAATAGTCATTACATAAGATAAGTATACTTAAAACATTTATGGCAACAGTGTCCTTGTTGAGCTCAGAATGTCCTTCTAGTTGAGCGATCACGCTTTGTCCATCCAGCCTTTGGGTCTTTCTTTTGACTGCAGGTTCTGGATCAGTCTTGCATTGCTCAGCAGTTTTTACCACTTAATGCCAGAGCTCTTCATAGTAGGTTTCATCCTTGCAACTAAACCCAAATCATACACACTTTTACTAATAAAAACATATACAGATTATTTTATTTACAAATTTAGAAAAATAGATGCGTTGTTATATTATCTATACTCTTTTCAGGGACAATAATAGGAAATCTTGGAATTGCTTCTGGTTGGACAGAACTACTGAGTTGTATGTCGTTGAATCTGAGGTGATTGTACTGTTAATACACAATAGTATGTGAAAAACAATCATAGTCATTTTTTGGTAGCCCTTTAACAGGTTTTACATATTTGTTGTGTGGGGTGGCCTCCTTGGACCCCTTGGCTCCGCCTATGGGCAGTGCTAAGCTATGAGAGTGAATTGTGCAAATTGGCTTCTTGAACTTAGCTCAGACTCAACTTATAAATTAAAAATATGATGAGAAAAGGTAAATGTAGTTTGAATCTGGCATCAAGGATACTGTATGTGTCCAGTGACTCCTTTGAGTAGCCTTAGATCACTGTCAATCCCCCCCATCAGGGGTTAGAAGAATAGAGATCACAGGTGGATCCTGGGAAGGTAAAGGGGGATAATAAAAAAAAAAGTTTAGCATGACATAGAGGTGAAGTTAAAACAGTGAAGAAGCAAGAGCAACAGCAGCATTAGAATGTGGAGCACATATGAGTTTGTCAAGTCAAGTCAAGTCTTTTTTATTGTCAATTCTGCAGTATGTACAGGACATAAAGAGGATTGGAATTGCAGTACTCTTCAAACCTTTGGTGCAGAAAACATACATTAAGTAAATAACAACATTAAGAGGGGTGAGAGACCAGAGTTTGTGTGTGCAGGGGGCAGAAGGGGGAGGGGGGGCAGGGCAGGGAGAGAGTTCAGTGTTCTGACAGCCAGGTGATTGGTTTGATTTGATTTCTTATATACAGACTCCTGTTTGGTGCCAGATTTATTTCACAGCCACTGCATTATTTTTTGACCATGGGTAAGAGATAAATGATACAGAAGGTCAACTGAGGCCAACATAACGTTACACCCGACTCATGAACATCTCATTGCAAAACTACAGACAGCTTCCAACCACCTCCTGTGTTCTGGGAAAACTCTGCATCAGATTTTTAGAACCGAACTGTACAGATTTCCTCTAATCCAATCCATAAGACTTTCAGTGTTTTTGGCTGATGAGTTCAGGCTCACAGTTAGTGAATTCATCCCAAAGGTGATGGACATTTCTTGGATAGACCTGGCTTCATCCACAAGAACACTGTCATGATGGAAACTGTTGCTAAACCAAAGTTGTAAGTACAATAATGTTTGAAAATCAAATTTTATGCTGCAGCAAATATGATATGTGGAAGGAGGAGTATATTCAAGAGTCTACAGTAATCGGTGAATTCATAAAAGCAAGCGACATATATACTGTATATAAATGTAATATATACTCTTGGGTAATTTGTAACATATTGATCCTTAAGGTTCAAATCAAATCCACACACAAGGTATTTTGTTGTTCTAAAATGCTGTTCAAGGTTTCGATAGAGAACAACTGTCCTCAGATGACAGAAGCAAAAGTGACGCTCCGTTAACTGGTAGTATTATTATGCAACAACTTCCTTAAAAATGTTTTTTTTTTAATTTTTTTTTTTATTCACACACCAGACGTTTGGTAAACCTTTCCCATTCAAAAAATGTGTTGCAACAGCGTTTACGGGAAATGGTTCCAGAAATGTAGTTTTCACTTAAACATATTACACAACAGTGTATTCCAGGATGTGCTTCAAAGTCACACCCCAATGTCTGTCTGTCACTGTGAAAAGCTACACACAGCATGCGGGCGTGTACGCGCATACAATCTGATTGTGAGACTATTTTATCCCACCATTCATGACCACAACATTTCATCAGTTAGCCATCACGAGGGGGAGAGAGTTTTGTAATTCTCTACTACAATTATTGATAAAATGTTGTGGTCATGAATGGTCGAATTGTTTCACACCCCTCAAAAAAAAAAGAATCATCATCACCTAATGATGATGAATAAAACTATGTGTATCATGTCACATAATATTTACATGTTAAGGCCATTTGTGTTATCAGCTATGTACATTTCTTGCAGTGATCAAATGTGCAATAATATGCCTGGTTAGTCTGAAGCCTTATTATGTTAGCATATGTTCGGAAATAATAATACTGTAGTGAGTTGGTTAGAGTTATCCGATAGCCTAACGGTTATGTCGCGTGACCCAAGTGCTAAGGCGTAGCAGCTGTCCCGGGTTCGATTCTGACCTCTGGCGTTTACCGCATGTCCTTCCCCACTCTCTCCCGTTTCTGACTCTATCCTCTATCCTATCTAATAAAGGCATAAAAGGCCAAAAATAAATTTAAAAAAAATAATAAAAAAGAGTTATCCTGCTTCTTTATCAGGCAATATCTCTCAGTAAGGGCATGTAGCGGACTAAGGTGCAGAACATTCCAAAGCAACACAGAGAATCCAGAGACCCTTTCTCAGAGCTGTAAATTTGGTAAGAAAACATTTCAGAAGACAGCTAACCCAAAACTCAGACCTAAATGGAACATCTGCAGATCGGATGTTTACATTGGGATGGCTAGTCACCGCCCTCTTGGAGACAACAGGACAACTTCTACCTCCACCAGAACCTGATAACAGTCATGAAGTGCCAACTGTGAGGAAAATCACACCTCTGGAGGAGAGGAGATAGCATTCTTGACAGTGACCTCCTGACCTTTCCCTCTCCCTAACACCCAGAACTTTCTACACAGGAATGAATTTAACAGTTTTAAATCCCCAAAATAAAGGAATTCACCATCATTGGAGTGATGATCCCAACATCTGGACTCAATCTGTGATACCAGGTTAATCGGGATCAGTATAAAAGAATAACACATCAAATCCGAATCTGTAGAGAAGCACACACGAGCCACAAACACCCCCCTTCTCTCTGTCACAGACCAAAGCCATAAAGGCAGAGAGAGAGACTTTTATCCTAACTATCCTATCCTTACTGTATATACGTCAGTGTGTGTATATATATATATATATAACACTTCTGTCTTTAATATTATTTTATTTTCGCTATCTGTTTCTTTAACTGTTTTGCACCAACAGACCAAGACAAATTCCTTGTAATGTAAAAATTACTTGGCAATAAATCTGATTCTGATTCTAAGCATATATACTTCTTAAGTCCTATTTTTCTCATCATTGAATGTATATGCTTGCATTTTTAGTTATAAGTTTACTTTCATGTAGCCTAAAAGTCTACATTTGTAAGTTTACCCATTTTATTATTATGTCAGGAACCGTATGAGATAAGCATATCATGTCTGATGTCATTCTAATCACATGTTTAGTGAGATTTTAGATCTTTAATCGTAGGAGACATTTAACAATTGGATTTGTAA
>OMNN01007682.1:3309-25213 GCA_900302755.1 Chromis chromis
AGCGTTCTCTCTCGGCATCTCCTCCTCCATCTCGCTCTTTTCTCCCCCTGACAGTTTGTTTAAAGCGCACTTCAAAAACAGACCAAGTCTTTTGACCATCACAATTTCCACTTGCGCGCGTGTGTGTGTGTGTGTGTGTGTGTGTGTGTGAGGGAACAGTTCCTTTCATCTTTAAACGGGCTGGCCAATTTTCGGGTCCATTCTCTCTGAGTTTCCAGTTGGGTTTGTGTGTGTCTGACTTCATCTCTCACATCTGTGGCGACTCCCTTTTTCCCATCACTCTTTCATTTTCTTTTCTTTTTTCCCCCCATCTTTGCTCCACCAAGTTTCCCCATTCTTTCTTTGTTCTTTGTGTTTGTGTTCTCTTTTCCCTTTCGGAATCTCATTCATCTCCCTTTTAACTCCATCAGCTCGGAGTTCAAATAAGCTTTATGGACATGAACGTCCTCCTGTGATCCTTCTTTGCTCTCATATTCCTCTCCAGCAGTTTAGCATCAAGCAGCAGCAGCACAGTCAGACGCTCAGCTGATGCTATTGATAGACTTCCCAGCTAGAACTTTCATGTTCCGAAAACATTCTGAGAAAGTTCTGCAAAGTTCCACTAATGCTTGCAGTGGAGAGTTTTCTTTTAGTTCCCACAATGTTCTTCTTAGAGGTACAATAACTAAAGATGTTTTTAAACTGTTTGGTGATAACATGGTTAGAGCATTATGCCCCAACGTTGTCAAAACTGAATGTTGCTCTGAGATAAATGGAAAGAAAAAGTGTCTATGGCTGTGATGGAATACGTCTAATTCCAAGCAAACACAGTAAACTGTGCTCCAGAATAATAGACTCAGCAAAGAGCTTCTAATTTTAACACTACACTTGCAGTTTTCTCTATGCAAGCCAATGAGCGGTGACTGCTACCATGTCTCTGGGGTCATCAGGTGGGAACCTCCTTTCAACGGTGTTTCGTCTAGTTAGTCCCACGACACCTCCAGGAGGCTAGACCCGTGAACACTGGCGTCCCAGAGTCACCCCCCTAATGCCAGCCATCACCGCTCCTCACCACAACACCTATATCTTTTGCCTACACTACCACAAGCAGCACTAGCATCACCTACCCCAGCCTCTCACCAACAGCACCAATAAAAGCATGGGGATGGGGGGGACACAGACCCTGGTTCGGGTAGGGTGTAGAAGCAGAAGAGGTAAAGATGAAAGCGGGGGATGGGGGATACAGACCCTGTTTCGGGTAGGGGGTGGAAAATATATAGAAGGTGCTGAAGGTGGAGGCAGTATAAAATACACTAGCAGATTCAGCAAACCAAGACACCAAGTAGCCATGAATCCAAAAAGAGACTATGCAACTCACCTGGAGCAGCCACATGCTTCCAAACAGGCTCAAACCGGCTCAAACAGGCCACACCCTCCACGTAAGTAGACCTCCTCTTCCTGGATTTTCTTCTTCCTTACTCCTAAAAGTCGATCTGACCTATTGACTCCCCCTACTGGGCCCTTCCCCAACTAGCACTTTTCCTTTTCCACCAGATCCAATTGTTAGACTTTGCTGCCTCGTCTGACATAATAACAAACTAAGTGGAACTAACTGGATCCTGCAGGTGAGATTGTGTTCTTTGAGGCCCGATACAGTAAATGCAGATAAAATGACAGGTTCTGTTACTCTTTCTGATGGCAGCAGCTCATTAATCGGAGCATCACTCTGCTGCTGGCTTCACTTCTTGCTCTATTATGGCCTTTTTTTTTTAGTTTGACTATATTTCAGCCCAATTATACTCTTTGCATTGTTCAGCTGGGACTATCCTCAGGTCCCTTTTGGATCAGGCCTCTAGTTTCTCTGCTTTTTGATTTTTGCACGTCAGGTCTGGGAAGGTTTTCCCCGTGGGCTCCTCTGCTTTGACGGCTGATTGTAATGCTGGCAGTTTCAGCGCTGTCAAATCACACTGAAGTTTGTGCAGCTAAATTGACAGTTTTACCATCAAAGACGGCCACACAGAGGCCACAAGAGGGTATGTTTAATTCACATTAGAATACACTTTTCAAATGAAGTGTTTTGCTCTGGAGTATAATGTTATATCGTAGCCAACCTCTATCATTTTATGAACGGAGAAGAGCTCCAGTGTTTACAGCAGCAGTGCCAGATGCACCAGCTGAGCCAGGCCAGTCAGTTTGACAGGCGATCCCCCGAGCAGGCCGGCAGAGATCGACAGGGCAGCAGATGCAGACAGACAGCAGCGAGCCCACACACAGCGGGCAACCGTGACCGTACGACAGGAAGCATTGAGATAATGGTCCTTTCAGAGCTACTCTCGTTTTACCGAAGGAACACTTTCCAGGGGCGATGAAGATGAGGACTCATCACTTATCATAAATTTGCTGTGGTCGGTGCTTCAGAAGTGGAAGATGACAGGATTAAGGAGGGGAAGGGAAGGATTAGCTTCCAGCCTGCTTTGTTAACTGACAGAGCACTTTCAAAACTCACAGGAGAAACAGGCCAGCGGTGGTTTGTGTACGACAAAAGGACAGAGTTGTTGACGAGCAGTTAGATAGTCGGTCGAGCCCCTTGAAACAAACAAGTTCAAATTAACAATTAGCATAATCACATTTGACATCAGCTGCATCACAGAAGTGTCCTGCTAAAGTCCAGATGTGGGTTGTGATGTTTTGGAACTGGACAAAGCACTAAAACCCTCCATCCAACCACTTAACAGCACAAATGTAATATTAATACATTTTTTAATCAAATGTTCAAAGAATGCTTTAAGAACATTTTCATTTCCAATAATGTTCCGAATGCAATGTTATTATAATGTTAATATTCATCAAGGAACACAGATTGTGTTCCATGATGACAATGGGAGAAACATTCTCAAATCAGCAATCAATAAATGTTTTCCAGATGTTATCAAGGCCTCCAATGATTTTATAAAATGTTCCTGTAGTGTGATATATTAAAAAAAAGGTGGAACTGAGGATGTTCTTCTATAAAACACACTCACAATGAAAAAAAACTCACATGTTCCGTGATAACAAAGGATGTTCTCAAACTAATATTCAAAAAATGTTTTCCAGATGTAGGCCTCAGATGACTGAATGTTTTTATACAGAATGTTCTATAACGTTCTTGTAATGTGATATATTAATGCTAGAAAGATTAGCCTTTTTGTTAAGGTAACACCTTATAGAACATTCTTCTGTAAGATGTTTGCACAATGATAACAAAGAAAGGATGTTCTCAATACAACATCCAAAAAACATTTTCAAGATGTTATTAAGGCCTCAAATGAAAGAACGTTCCTGTACTGTGATATATTAACAAAGACAGAACATTCTGGCTGCAAGGATGTTTTGGGGATGTTGTAGAGGGAACACATTATAAAATCTATAAAGTCCTTCATGAAACCCATTCCATGAAGCTCTCTACCACTATTCTGGAGCTGATCTCAAGGCTACACCAAGTCTGGAGGTCTGTAGCTATTGACTCTGTAGAAAGTTGGTGATTTCTGTCCACTGTGCTCCTCAGCATCCACTAACCCCACTCTGTGATTTTACATGGCCTACCACTTGGTGGCTGAGTTGCAGTTGTTCCCAATTGCTTCCACTTTGTTATAATACCACTAACAGTTGACCATGGAATATTTAGTATCAAGGAAATTTCACAAATGGACTTATTGCACAGGTGGCAACCTATCACGGTACCATGCCTGAATTCACTGAGCTCCTGAGAACGACCAATTATTTCACAAATGTTTGTAGAAGCAGTCTTCATGTCTAAGTGCTGGATTTTATACACCTGTGGCCATGGAAGTGATTGGAACACCTGAATTCAATTATTTGGAGGGGTGTTTCAATACTTTTGGCAATATAATGTAACTCTTGTGATAGCACAGTGTGTCATCTTTTGTATGGCTTAAACTAACAAGACATACTCCCGAGGTCGTAGGTAGATTCTGTCCCATTAAGGCAAAGGCAGGTTAGCTGTTCTGCTAACCTATTTCCAGTGCGTACACTAAGCTAAGTCAAGCTAGCCCAATTTCACTGCGGGCTATCCTCATATTTTACAAAAAGAAACAAGTAGTGTTGATCCTGTCATCTAGAGTAGTCTAGAAAATAAACAAGTAAAGTAGTCGTTGTTTCAAAATGCTGCTTAATGGATATTTAAAATCAAGAAATGAACAGTGCATGCATGCAAGTCTTTTGGGTAACAAGGTAACTTGTATAAAACATTGATACAAGTGAAGAACAGGTTAAGAGCTACTGTGCAGCACAATACGCATGTGGTGCAACGTTTTTAGCAACAGCTGCTGGCAATTTCTGTCTATTTCTATGCAGTCCTTGTAAAGACAGAAAAACAGAACAATAAAAACATATATTTAAAAAGATGTGTTCATTGCATGGACACCGCCTTGTATGTTTGATTACATCTACAGGATAATGTGTGTCGCTCCCTGTGTGTCTGTGTGTACATTTGTGCTGGTGTCTCTCTCAAGGAGTGCAGGCAGCAAGGCCTATTATTAACCCTCAAAGCAGTGCTCACAGTTTGAGGCCGCTATGCATTTGGGAAGGGCAGGGCAACAAAAGACCAGCTTTTGTTTTGGACACATGCTGCGCAGACCGCCGTCACTACAGTAACTACTTACATGCAGACACACACAGTCACACAAGTGCTATCCTTTCCCATCCATGCTCCGCGACCATTGAGACAGTCACATGCTGATTAATTAGTTTAATGCACAAGTCGGCAGCTTAACGGCTTCAGATTATATCACAATGACGGCTTTATTCAACGTCACAGGAGCGCTCATTCAAGTCACTACTGAGTTTATGGACACTTGAACATATGAGATTACAGATGTTTGGCAAAACTGGCTGAAAGTCACACTGGGGATAGACAGTAGATCTTAGTTATTTCATTAAAAATAAACAACATTTGGGGCGCCCCGATAACCTAATGGTTATGTCACGTGACCCAAGTGCAGAGGCGTAGTGGCTGTCCCAGGTTTGATTCCGACCTCGGGCATTTACCGCATGTCCTTCCCCACTCTCTCCCATTTCCGACTCTATCCACTGTCCTATCCAATAAAGGCACAAAAGGCCAAAAATAAATCTTTAAAACAAAAAACATTCCAAATCCACCAATCATCTATGCTATACCTGATTATCCTAAGTCCTGTAATAGATTTTGTTTTTTGGTCAAAGTTCTGACTGCTCCCTTTGCCAAATGTGCCAAACAGTGACCATGAAAAACCTGTCTTTGATCATTTTTTCATGAAGGCACCACCCAACCAGACGCTGTTCTGTTTTGATTCAGACATCGAAGCCGTACAAATACACAAAGCTGCACATTTTAGCAAGACTGAGTTATGTCCCTCGCTGCTTTGTTGAAAAGTTCCTTCTTTGCTTTTCTGGTTCATCGTGTCCATTAACATCTTCTTTTCCTTTTTTTTCATTGCAAAGTCTAATAAAAAATAAAGCATAGCTGTCCATCCATCTGCTGTATTTTCATATGTATTCTCTTTTGCATTAAGTGCAATTTCTCCATAACTGCACTTCTTTTAGTCAAAATGGAAAATTTTAATCTGCCTGTAAAAAGCATTAAATTGTCCAGTATACACTTTAATCTCAGATGCCAAGTACATTTCAGATTGAATGTCTCGGCTGAGTGACCCAGCAGTGGGGTTGGATCCTGAACTTGTCTGTCCATCTGTCTGTCAGTCTGTCTTCTCACCTCCTGCGTCTCCTGCTCTGCACGCAAACACACACATACAGTATACGCATACACTCACTCCTCTACAACATCAAACAGTCACACACAAACACAATACACCATCTCTCTCTAACACACACACCAAGACACACATCTCAAGCATGCTCTGGTGTGCGTCACAAGGGCCATCTGCTTGCTAACCAGAGCAGTTTTCTACACACTCACATTTGCATTCGCTCTCGTACCGCTCAAACTCATCTGTGATACTACTGCAGGAGTTCATTTCATGTATGGCTCACATACAGTGTGATATCATGCAAGAAACACACTTATGTTTAACTACAATGTGAATTTTATCCAAAAAATTAAGTGAAGGATGACATAAAAAACTGAAGAACAGGTGAAGATCATGAGCTCAAGAGAGGGAAGAAAATGCAGCCTCATTCTGAAATGTCAAAAATCCATGTTTTTTTTTAACTTTTTATAGCTGTTTTGCTAAACTGCACATCAGAAAGTTGCTTTCCTCTGTTACAGTGATGTGAATTACACAGCCAACTATAATGCAAAAACATTCATTCTGGGTTTTAACAGCCAGCATACAGGTGCAACATTATGCTGTATGATTTTTGTGCATGCATAGTACTTTATATTCACATATGTTTGCACTTGTGTCCATCCTCACCAGTCTGTCTGCCAGACTGGGGTGAATGTGGTCTACTTTGGAGAGTGTGCTGCGACCTCCTAAAACTCAGAGCTGGGTGAAACTCCATGTTGCTACTTCAAAACATGGCCTACAGAGCTGGGCTGGCACAGAAAGCTATTTTTAGCCACAGGCTCAGAGGGAGAGCTTACATTCCCGGCTGAACCGTGTCACTCACAAACTTTTCTCACACTTTTTGTAGGGGAACGAGTGCAGGCAGCTACTTTCAGATTGGCTGTGTCTCTATGCTTGTGTGACAGCAGGGACCGGCTGAATAAATCTGAGTTACAGTTTCATGTGAAAAATTTCTGGATAAACAGATTTCATGGGTGCACACAAATTAGGCTGTGGAAAGGGAGACTGAGCATGTGTGTTCTTAAGTGTTATGCACTGATGAACCCCAGTGGCTGTTAGTCTTTTACACATGACTTATTGACAGTGTTAATTAGGCTGACCCTTGCTAACACACAATATCACACCTCCCTGACACAGCCTCGCCAGGCTACTCATTAACCCTAAATCTTTAGGAACTCTCATTTGAATATGGCACCGAGGTTAACAAAACCAGGCGAGGCTCTGAATGGCAGATAAGGAGGTAGATGATTTAGAACAGTTTGGATTAACATATTCTAGGTAAAGAAGTTCATGGATGAGAGAAAAAAGGTGCTAAATGCACGCGCTGTGACTTCATGGTCAGTCGTTAAGTCAACAAGTTCTCCTGAGCATCCTAATTAGACTTGTTAACGCGAGTACACACGCACGCACATAAACGCAAGCACACACAGGATGTAATTATTGCAGCAGCGCACGACGGTACGCTCCAGCTACACTCTTTGCAAGTAGCACAAAGTGATGCAATCCTCTCACTCTTACCAATTCCAAGAAGCCAAAAAAAAAATGTCAAAGTGTAATTAATCTCCAAACTGCTGCCAGAGATACAAAAGCTTAGCAGTTCACAATTAGGCCCTTTAATATGATACTACAGTTATCAGTCCTATTGTGTCTATGTTATCCAATACTAAGTCACAGGACCCCTCAGTAATGAACCTGTGTACACAACTGCGCGCCACAATGACAGATGAAACGCTATCACTGTTATCAGGCATCAAGGTTTCAGCCCCTTCAAAACACAACAACTGGTGCCCTGTATTGTTTTACATCATCGGATACAAATTTATCTTGTGCGTCACATATTGTAGGGTAAATTTAATCCCTCAGCGGTCCCTTGTTTCAGACTGAAAATGAGATTGATCACAGATGGTTGTGCTTTAAATATCTCGTGTTAAAAGGACAGGGTGAGAGAGGAAAATGTGATAATGAGCGCACAAGACTGGACTGACAGAAAACAGAAGAATGAGAGTCAGAGATGTACAGTTACACACAGAGCAGAGTAAAATAAGGTTGAAAGGTTTACGGAATGATGGTGGCCGTCTATTTCTGATGGCACTGCCTGTTCTGTGCCACTGCAAAAAGAGCCAAATTCAAAAAAGCCATTCCGCTTTTCATAAACTGCTAATATTTGTAGTTTTTCATGGACTGACAATCAAAGTAGTGAAGACAGCTTGCTCTGAATTAGTCCTATTGCTTCCAAAGGATCTAGGTGTTTAACTGTGTGATAAAGATGCCAGATGGACAAAGTAAACAATATAGAAGATGTCTTGTGGTAAATATGACACCATATATCTCACCATCATCCAACGTGATGTCCTGCAGGCCAATGGAGCGGAAGTTGGGCTCCCTGTCTTCTGGCTCCTCTTTAATGTTCAGCCTCTCTCCGTCCGAGGGGAAAGGCCCTTGAGGGCTTAGAGGATGAACAAGAGGCCCCACTGCTGCTGGAGACAAGCTGGTCATGACTGGGCTTGTAGCCTGGGGAGAAGGCTGTCCTGAATGCTGCTGTTGCAGGACCCCCAAAGGACTGCCACATGAGGTGGGGGAGGATGAGGTGGGAGACTGGTAGGGCAGGGAGTGGAGTTGAGGAGAAGAAGGCCCGGAGTGGGGAGAGGGGATCATCCGTGGTGGAGGGGCACTGGATGGTGTGGGACAGGAAGCTGACCTTTGACTTACTGGGTGGTAGCCCATGGCTCTCTGCAGCTGTGAGGAGTGCTGCCCTGCAAGGGGGTGCCCGCCCGGAGAGGGCACCTGGGTGGGATTTGGAGAGCAGTGATAGCCTCCGAGTGTGTGGAGATGTGGGGATGAGGGGCTGAGCAGGGGCTGTTGGCTCTGGGGAGACCCAGCAATGGGATTGGTGGTTGAGGAGGAAGGACCTGACGGCGAGGAGCAAGGGGAGGAGGAGTACACCATTCCCATGCCCATCGGGTGTGATGCTGCACTGGGGCTCTGCTGAAAGGGCATTCTCTCATAGCCCTGAGGAGAAAGGCTGGGCTGGCCGTTGAAGGACAGGCTATGACCGTGACTGTGGCTGTGTTGCATAGGCTGGTAGGAGGGCCGGGGAGGGGCAGCAAGAGGAGCAGGAGCAGAGCTCGAGTGGAACGTCATGTGGCAGTCGGCAGGGGGGTGGTGCAAACTGCGACCCTGGAGGTGAGGCAGGTGCTGGAAAGACGGGGAGCCCAGGGAGGGGCAGGGGGCCTGCAGGGGTAGCAGACCAGGTCCGGAGCCCGTGCCCAGGCCGTGAGGGGAGCTGGACAGAAGGTTGTCCGATGGGTGGCCCTGCTCAGGAGAAGGCAGCTGGGTGCGCACCAGACTGGCAGCATGTGCCAGGGGCATGGAAATGGGGGGTACAGCAGTAAGGTCCAGCTCCTCTCTGTGCTCCTGTTTAACCATCACTAAAGGGAGAGAGGTATACAAAGAGAGGGAGAAAGAGAGAGGTGACAAAAGAAAAAAACACATCGTCAGTTATGTCTACTAATCAAATACTGCAAGAAAAGTGATAAAAGACATGTAATCTATAAATTTGTCATGTCAGTGTCATTGTCATTGACAGTGTTGCTGCTATTTTTGCTTCAGGCACAGAAGTCAACTTCAACTTGCGAAAAAAAAAGGGAGTAGCTGTTTCAAGTTTTTCCACATTCTCAACCCCTACTAATTCCCTCAATGTGTGGCTTTAAAGCTGAAATATGTTTACTAAAACTGGAAAACAAAATACGGCGAAAGACTCTGAAAGCAGTAAACACAGTCTCTGAAACGTATGGATGCTGAAATAGGTCTCCTCCCAGATTAAAAAAGCCTCCCAAAAACCGAGTGACATTTTCATAGTAAATGGGGCCATTCCCTTTTACTGTGACAGCTTAGAGCACTGCTATGCCAATCGGTAACCTATTTCCCAATCTGGTGCCTTGTGACAGTGAGTTTTATTTTTATCCAGCTCTGAATCAGAGGGAGAGCATATGTTGTCAGTCTGGGTGCCATCATGTGAAATGTTGTGTGGGAAGAGGAGCTGAATGCCCCCCAGCCCAGATCAGACCAACAGAACAAACGAGTTCACTGACTGTGCCCTCTACTCACCCTGTCATGCCTCTGGGATTGAAAGGCAAGAGGCACAGAAAGGCCAAACGGGATTTATTCTGGCTGAAAATGGAGCCAGGGGACATCAAGGGTAAGAGAAGGGTGATGTACTTTATATTTAAACATGGCTGTGTGCAATTGAAGTCAGGGAGTTTTCTTTTTTTCCCACCTTTAATACAAAAATGAGCCTAACTATGTGAGGTTCAGCAAACACTGTAACCTGCTTGACAATGCAGCACTTTAAGGGAACAAACAAGGGAAAAAAGGGCATTTTATTCACATTTTCCGTATAAACATGTCAGTTTTTCTGCTAATTTTCTCAGAATTCGTCCTTGAATTGGGCCAGGACGTCTGTAGCGGAGCCCATGACGAAACATGAAACAAAACTGATTGGCTGAGTTTTTTTCTCTTTTTGCCACAATAAAGCAGGCGGTGTCCGTGGTGACACTAGTGGTGTCAGCGACCCAGCTTGACTGACAGAGTATGGTTATTCTGCTGTGCTCTGATTGGCTGCCCTAATCTGTCAACGGGGGAAAACAGGAACTGCCTGTGCCGAGTGGGCGTGCTTGCAAACAGAAAGACTGGGTGGGTGGATGGGCAAGGCCGCTTATACGCATTCACAGGCGTACACACACACCAATATATAGACACTGTTGCGGTAAAAGTTAGGGTTTGGATGTGTTGCACAAAATGCTCACATGTCATTATATTCCGCCAACAATGTTTTCAGTTTGACTGGCTTTAAAAGGAAAAAAGAAAACACCCAATAACAATATCAAATAACAAGGCACGGATTTGACTTTAATGAAAAACATTAAGGAAATCTAAGATCAAAATATTATGAACACTAAGTTTCCTTGATGCTATAATAAAAAATAATTGCATGAAACCACAGTTCATGGTCTACATATAGTAAAAGTTTCCTGGATAGCAGAAGATTTGTATCATAAAACCCCATGCAAATGCAGTGCATGTGAGAAAAAAAAAAGGCTGGCTTGGGAGTTTGAGGAGGCTTTACAAAACATACAGTTGGCAGGTGTTAATGTTATTGTTAGTGGAAGAGTCCCCTCTAAACCACAGCAATGCTTTCTTTGGAGAGAGAAAGAGAGAAACGAGGTTAGCAAAGCCCCTGTGGAGAAGCGTGCAGCGCGATGAGCACGTCGTCTCTGCCGTCAGTCAAGCTTCTTCTCATTAAACTGGGAGATTCATAACAGCAGAAAGTGACACAAAGTAAAGCCTCAGGGAGCATCTCAACGTGGAAATGTCTCTGATAGTGTAACAACTGAAAACAGCATAAGCGTAGTCATTTTTTGACATTCAGGAGTTCAAAGTCAAACAAAATAACACATCTCGAGGGTCTCAAATGTGTTTCAAAAAATCACCTCTCAACTCACCTGAAAGGTAAGTGAAGCGTTGCGATTGGCTCCTTTTCCGCTTTCCATTGCAGACATAAAACTGCACCTGCACGGCTGAGCTCACAGTCTTACTATGGTAGGGAGGGACCTCCACCACAATGCACGACTACAAAAACATTTGACATTATTGCCATACACTATTTGTGTGGAAAAAGTACAATTTACATATCACAATGCAAATACTTGTAAAAAAATGTATGTAAATGATACAGAAAAATGCTGTAGTAAAATAATATACAGGAAAATAAGCAACTACTTACACCCTGAGTTTTCTCACGGATTATTTTTGCCTCAACTTCCCACTGTGGTCGCCCATCTAGAAGGAATGGTTAAGACAAAAAAAGGAAATAAATGAGCCAGTGGCAATCCCCGATTCATAAGCTTAAAATATTATATAGTAAACTTCCCCAATTTTAATCAGATTAACATGTAAATAATTTCAACACCATAAGAAGATAAGTTACATTTGATCAGATCAATACATCAGAAAAGTCTAAGTGCTGGTCTGGAAAGGGCAACAGAGTAATGCTTGCTTTATTGTTTTTTAAGAATAGTCGACAATAATTTTACTTTACACAGAATCAGTGATAAACCCAGGCCTAATATGATCGCTAATAACTGCTGACATATGTTCAATATGGTATAATATTTGTAACTATCCTTCCCCATCTGGAGCAGCTCTCTCTTTCTATTCTCCTAAAAATGATGTCAGTGTGCAGTGCTTTCTCAAACAGACAGGGCTTAAGAACCACGTGAGGCTTCAGAAAAGCACACAATTTCAATTTGTTCTGGGGAATCAAAAGCATTTTAAATTATGTAGTTTTTAAAGGCCCAGAAGCCCCATGGAGAAAATCTTAGCAGCTATTAAATAGTAATCAAATGTCCAAATATCCTGCTGTTTGTCTTGTCTGGTTAAAATTATGGAGAGAGCAGTGGAATAATTGTATTTATTTTAAAATGCCTTTACACACTGCTAGGTTTCTGGCTAGAAAACATCCTTTCCAGTTTTCCTATGAGGGATCTAATTATTTGGCCAGACATCTTAAGGGCAGCTGCTCGAAGGGAAGCAGTTGGGGTGAAAACACTGACAGGCTTGCCGTGTGGTTGGAAGAAATCACAATTATTGCAGCACTGAGAAGAATAAAAACTGAATAGCCTCTTAGCTGAAGAAAATTTATTTGCAGTTGCCTTTTTCGTGGCGCGCACATGGTGCTGGTGTACTCTGCACCTGCATGGCCTCTTCCACAAAACCCAAAGGATTCCCCCAAATACCACTGTCAGGCATCTGCAACATGTCTGCAAAGAGGCCTGTATGTAGATTCTAACAAAGCAAGCACTCAACTGTAAGCCCTGGTACATTTAAGCTATTCTGCTTTCTACCAAAATCCACTCTACTGTAGCTTTAAGTAGGTGATTTACCTGCACTGACCCCACCAGAACATTAGCCTTAGTAGTAGTAATCCACTGGCACATTAGACAGTCATAACCCAAAACAGATTCTCTCTATTGTGAAGGAAGAGCTTAACTTGTTGATGACAGAGTACGTTTTTTCCAATGAGCAAATGACCTTGAATGTCTTGCAGCTGACAGCAGTGCATTATTGCAGTGCAGCTTGTTGACATTCAACAGGCAGAAGCAAGGGCCCCACATGCTCTGTCAGACAACAAGCACCGACAGGAACCTCATACCACGCTAAGACAATGACTTGGATCATCGAAACACTTTACTCAGAAGGGAAGAGACCGTACACCCATTGTGCCGGAAGATCGAACAAAAATAAAGAAGGTGATTACTGTTTATGTTGCATCCGTGGGCCTTTATGTCTTAGTAAAAAGCCACAGTTGTGTAGCTTTTACAATGCAACACCGCAGTACCCATGCTGTATTAGTCACTATTCAAGGTAGGCAGTGCTACAGCCTTTAAAGTCGAATCCCTTGTATAAACATTCATGCTTGTAAAACCAAAACACTATTTATGGGCTTATTTAACTTCAGTGTTTGATGAAGTCTAGTAACTCTAAAATAAGTCAAGATTTTATGCAAAAACATATAAATATATATGTATTTTGCATGCAAAATCTTTTTTTGTACTAGTTTATCTATAAATACAGTCACTAGATCCTCAAGCTCTGACAATTTCCCTTTACTTGTCTTCCCTTTTCTCTTTTGTTCTGCTTCACTGCTTAAATTCAACTTCAAGTATCCGAAAATGACATTTATTAATAAATAAACATATATTCCGACATGACAGAACTTAAAACATGATTTACAAATTAAGGTCAAAGCCTTTTGCAGTGTAGTAAAGTAAAGGCTGCATTAAGGTAGCAAAAAAACAGGAATCACACTAAAGCTAAGCAAACCAAAAGATAGCAAACCCACACTATGTTATTACAGTTTGACATTTATTTGCTTTACTTGAACAACTGCTTGGATCTGTTTCTGTATGTAGTAGAGTCATTTAGTACCATCCCATAATCTCTGTGTACGAGAAACAATAGACCAGTCTCTCCAGCTCTTCTTGAATATGTTGTTGTCTTTCAATTATGAGAGATGGTGGAAAAATATCTGTCACTGCCTCTCTTTTTTTTCTTTTCTTCCATTCCAATACTTACTCCAATCAGTGCCTTTCTGCACTAAAGCGGGCGGATTAGTCATGATGAGGGGGATCATTTACACAAACCTAATCAACATCATGTTCCCCTCCCCTTCCATATTGTTTCTGTCTCCTTCCACAGTCCACTGCTTTATGCACCATAGGATCCAGCTTTACTCCCTACCCAAGATGCGCAAGGTTTCCTCTTGCTTCTTTTCTATGCCATGCTTCACCTGGTACACCTCAAAGAGCTAAACACATTCCTCAAGGCAGCTTTTTTTTCTTCTAGAAAATCTTAGAGAATGGCTCTCACTCACAAAAACAACACCACTCAACTCTCTGCCATGTGTGAACTTGATTCTGTTGCTCCACATCACAAAGGTACCTCGGGCAGGCAGAGACTGGCTCAACAACTGTCAGCCATTTAAAATTTCCATCCCAAGTAACAGCTATTACATGTCTTTTTATAATAGAGTCGTGTACAGCAGATAGAAAGGATAAGGCCAAAGACAATTACTTAAAAAATATATCACAGGGAGTTAACTATGTAATCTCTTCAGCCTAGGTATTTGTTAAACAGCTAAAAGCAACTTTTAAAGTCACAAATACTGGTTGTAGGATTCAACGTCTCTACACAGGTGGTGCAAGAAGGAGCTTGTAGTGCAGAAATAATGATCCCTCCCTGGATTACCAAATGCACTAACTGGGGCTGCTCTAGATGCATGCTATGTATGTATTTTTGTAGTTTGTTTTGTTTGTTGGCATGATCTATATATTGAAAACAATATTATCAAATGCTGACAACATTACTAAACAACTAACATAATCCAATCAGCACAAATTGATAGATGTGATCTGAGAACTGATGCACACACATAATTTTCTCTGTATATTAGTCTTTTGTTGTAGCAACAAAGTTCATATTTTAGAAATAATATAGAAAATCAATGTGTAGTAGAAATACAGAAGACAAAATATTATGTTGTGGGCCTCTTTTCACTACTGCAAAAAAAAAAAAAGTGGCTTCATATAAGAGCTGAATATAATGAATGCTATGAAACTCAGCTCGGTCTGTGAGTTACAAAGTACAGATGAAAATGACACATCATGCGTTTCACTCAGTCTTTTGATAAATCTGTCAGAAAGCCATAAAATATTTTTGCGCACACACTTAGCGTGAGCTCCTCCTGCAGTAGTAGTTCAAGGCTAAGCTGCTGTGTGAACACAACACTTACCAGGGCCTTTCTCCAGGAAGATGACCTTGGACTCTGGGAAGAAGTTGGAGCCTGTGATGACCATCTCTTCTCCCCCGCTGACCAGACAGCTGGTCAGGCTGGATTTCTCAACCTGGGGCAGCTCTTGAGCTGAACGCTGGGCTGGGAGAGACGCAGGAATGGTTGAAGAGAAAAGAGGTCGATCATTTGCTGAGCTGTGTTCAAGTGGACAATGGTTTGTAAATGTAATACAACATGAGGCCAGAAATGACTATGGATTCAACACCTCAGTAACTGCCTCAATAAAAAATTGCAGAACAAAGCCAAATGTATTCTTCTTGTGTGCTTGTCTATGTGCCGTGAGTGTGTGTGTAGCTTCTTAAGTGATTGTTAAGCTAGAAGGGCACAGACAGAACTGAGCACATTTACATTTATAACCTTATCAGACGTTATTATCTAAAGTGACTTTCAATAAGAGCAAACAGTAGATTAAATAAACATCCTAGATCGCCCATGACTGCAAGCTTGCTAATAAAGGCATGTGTGTGAATGGGGTTGTTTGTGTGCCGTGCGTGCTTCTTTATCCTGTCTGTGGTTTTCTGAACGAATATTTTTATGTGTGCGAGACTCGGGTTGGGAAGTAAACACTCACAGCACTCCACAGGAATGGAGGGAGCCTGCAGCGAAAGCACCTTCCCGTTGGGTTGAGGGATGTGCACTCTGAACACCACGCGGACCCGTGTGTTCTTCCGTCCAATATCCGTCTCCCCCTTCCGCAGCTCGATGTCTGAGTTCCGCAGCTTTAGTATGCCAGCACAGTCGATACTGCAAGGTAAAGGGAAAATAGTTGGCCCCATACAGCACCACCGGGATGGCAAGACATATTTAAGTAGTAAAGGCCTATGAGTGATAAAAACCAACCACAGGCTCAGCAGGGGAGTGGAAATGAGAGGCATTGTTGAATCACAAATTAAAAATGCCTGTGAATATGATTTATTATAACTGTACTTGAGAAAATCCCTACCAAATCTCTTCCTATGAACTCCAGTGTAAATGAAACCAGATCTTATATAAATATAATCATTCTGGTGTTACAGGATTATAAATATATAAATTTTAAGTTTGTTTCTCTGCTCCATGGGAAACCCTCAATTTTTCCTTCTGCGCTTAACCCTCCTGTTGGTTTAAATTAAGAAAAATCTATAAAATCCCCTTTGGAAGATATTACAACCATGTATAATCATAAATGTGGTTATTTTTCATTGGACAGAGCTTCCTTCATGGTGGTAAGCTCATAACTGAGTAATGTAAGCCTGAAGTGCTTCTGACAACTACCTGGCTGACATGTTGTTTTCAGGAAGGAGAGGAATTTCAAGAACTTTGGTGCTGGAGACCAAAATTTCTTGGCTGGCTGTAGCTACAGTTTTCCCGGTGATCCGGTGCACCTGGTAGAACGCGTGCGGCCTCAAGTAACGGTCATCTGCTGTTCCGATGAACATCTGCAGGTTGACAGGTTTCTCACTGTAGCCAATGAGCTGAGACATGACAGAGAGAGATAGAAAAACAGAATAAAAACAGATGTGAGACCTTGGGCTCCAGACGAGAGGTGTGAACAAATGAATACTCTTTTAATTTCCATTCCCTTTCAGAGAGCCACCCTTTTTTGGAGGGAATCTAAATGGCAGGTCGAGGGTGTTGTGATATTTCTGGCAGGGCCGCTGGAGATTCATCTGACGCTTTGGCCTCCTACCAATTTGACACTTATGTTTTCAGCTAATAGTCTTCTAATTTTTCCGTCTGCAGGCTTTTTATAAAGGAAATATATTTTTAAGGAAAACCTGATCTGCTCAATCTTTTTTTTAACAAAAACGCTGCATTTGTTCTACACTAGCTGCGACAGACAACACAAAGTTGCAAGAAAACTGAGTTAAATTAACAAAAAAGGATAAATGATGGCTTGCAAATCACCGTCACTGCTAAGATCATGTTGATTTATAGCTTACAGGAGACAATCGAAGCAACATATTAAAAAAAAACACCTATCTTCAATATGTTAAGTTAGACACAACACTTGAGCAAAATTCATACTTCCTGTGGAAGTATGCTAATGATCTCAAATAGATCATTAGAGAGAAAGCATCATTTAAATCCTCCCCAACTTACTCTGTGAGGTCTAATACATATAAAAAAGGCTTTTAATTGTTTTAGTGTGGTAAAAGATGGCAATAAAAATGTCATTTCAAATGCAGTGGTTTGTTCGTCCCTCTGATTGGCACTGAGCCCCTAGCAGCAGCTGTCCTCTCCGGGTGTCCGAGAGTACCGGCACCTCAGTTCCCACTCAGACAGGCGAGATGTTTGATGAAGGAAAAGTGTTGCGTGTTGGTAAAGACAAGGGGAAGATGGAAAGGAGAGCAGGACCTTTTCTCCTCAGAGGGACAGAACAAACACACAGGCCACACAATCCCACTACTGTTGTAATGTTGTACTTGGCAGACTCCATGACGGCAGGATGGCACCCCCCCACACATACACACTCCCACCATACTGCCCTCATAAGCCCACGCCTCCAACTCAACCCGTTGAGGGCAACAGAAAAGAACAAGGCCTTTCATTGCTAGTTCACCCCAGGAACTGCCAAGCCTCAACCCCACCACAGCTGGCTACTGACCCTTTCCTCCCTGCAGGTTTGCGTCACACACCGCTGTGTCAATGTTTAGCACAAAATGTTTGGTGTCTGGATGGACAGAAAGTGGGTGTAGCTTGGGAATTGTCATATGCTGTTCCAAAACTAGCTAAAATAAAAGGAGTGAAATTTGTCACAATCAGGCCCTGGAAACATACGCAAGTGAGAAAAACAGTGAGCAAGCACTACCAAAAAAATGTGTGCATGGTTTCAAAATATTGACTCTCTTTGAAGCCAATTTTTAAACTACGATGGTTTGCAGAAGTATTTTTAAACACAACTTATTTCCAGCATTGGTAAAAGGTGAGCTGGAATCAGCAGTGGAATCTGTGTTCATGGGAACTGTTGTTAATGGATTTAGTGGTAGCCTGAGCTCATTTTTGCATTTCCCTCTCGTTCCCTCTCACTCACTACTTCAGAGACAGTTCCCTGTGGTGAAAGAAGTCGAGGTATGGGGGTACCTTCGCTGATCCAAGCTGTGGAAAAAGTGAAATCTGCTGTGTTTACAGCAGGCTATGTGAGAGGACGAGCCTCCAGAGGCATATACTAAGCAGGCAGGGTGGAGTTTAAATCTTAATAATGATTCACTGTTCTGAACTGAATAAAAACCCTCTATCTTTAGAGGGTTGTGCTACTGAACTCAATAAGGACCCACTGGGCCCCAAAGGACAGCTAGACTGAAAGTAAAACAGGAGAAAAATGTTTTTTTCTGGCTAGTAAACAAAACTAGACTTTATCTTACTACTCAAAACCAAGCAGGATAGGAGATGCACAATTACCTGGAACTAACCCTTTCAACATACCTAACTTTTGTGGATAGAAGAATGTTTATGTGTATATAGTGTACCAAGTAGTGAACACAAAGGCCTCCGCAGTGCCTTGTTTTAATCCTATTATGAGCATTTCTCTTTCACTTCCAGTGTTTCAGACTATTAAGTGGAACCCAAAAGCGATACACAAGTTTATGTCAGAAAGTGCCAGTGCCAGGTCTGAGCTGGCTAAACAGCATCATATACTAACCGCTGTGAAAAAACACATACAGCTTGTGAAACTGTCTGGTTCAAACGGGTCACTGTACCACTTGATGTTCATGTATTTACCTGCTGAGTTTACATAAGCAGTGTTTATAGCCAGTTAAGTTGAGAAATTTAAAGAAATTTCTATAAAAAGGCCAAGGGAAAAAATAGCCCAGTCACTGGCACTGCTAATTTATTGGTGATTTGATCTTCAGAAATAGCTTTACTTTTTAAAATTTCCCACAAACTTCTAACCAAAAATCTATTAAAAGCGTTGTTGTATTTTCACAAGGAAGTCTCATGTTAAGGTCTTGTAGAATTATGGGGGGAATGGTTTGTTGATTGGTACCAATAAATCAATGATTACATTTCAAACTGTGGCTTTTAAAGCAGAATTCCCCCTAAGCTTAGTAAGGCTTTTTGAAGCAAAAACTCCCTACCCAAAGGTATGTTGACACTCCACCACATCCTCCAAATGTGTTTTATGACTGCTCAGTGATGGATTAATTAGAGCGAATGACTAAACAGATCAGTAATTCACATGGCTTTTGGGTGTGTGTCTGTCTTGGTTCTTGAACTGTGGAGTGTACTGCAGGACACGATCCACGGGGATGATGGCACCGCAAAGAAAAACAAATACAAAGTCAGAGAGACACAATGTTTTGCCAAAATTTAAACTTGAACCGATAGATGTGGCATTTCTTGAGATAATTCCTCACTCTGCTTTCTCACCATAACCCATGACAAGCTGGAATCAACAGAATGTTCAAAACTACTGGTTGCAGCACATGAATTGTATTCGGAAGGAAGTTGCACCAGGGAACAGCATGAGGCCCCCCATAATGACCAGTAATGGGTTCATCTTTAAAAGCCACATTAGATCTTAAGAGCCACATGAAAGTATAAATTGTGCTAGTAACAAGCTAACAGGTAATTATGCGCCCAGGCCTGAATGGATCTGCGGCTATAAATGACACAATTTTTCAGGATTCAAAGAAACGTGGAGTCACAGGAATCAACAGTCTTGTGGGCTGTGTTGCTTGTTTTATGATCATGTCTGCACACTGTGGAAGTGAACACAGACAGTGCCAGCACATGTGCGTATGTGTGTGCATGCATGTGTCTGTGCGCCTGTAGAACACATTGTATGTGTTTGTGTGTATGTGTGTCCATAAATCAGGGCATGTTTATTCGCAGCACCATGTGTGTCCCAGACAGGATAAAAAGAGCTAACACTGTCTGGAGGAATGTATCTGTGAGAAAGGACAGAAATAAGAAACTGGAAAAGCTTCATGAATGTAAATCAAAATACAAAAAGGAAAAAAAATGATTTTTTTTAAGCAGTCAATTTCTTAATATCAGTGATACATTGGTTTTCTTTTATAGATGCTTAAAAGAAAACCAATGTATCACTGATATTAAGAAATTGACTGCTTAAAAAAAAACATTTTTTTTCCGTTGAGGCTAAACATTCAACAATGTGTTAAATGAAGTAGAAGCTGTCTAAGACCTATTTTTCCAGCTTGTCAATTCTGCCAAAGGCATCAAACTGTGGCAGCCATTTTTTTCTTTCTTCCTTCCATGTCTCCTCTTCACGTCTACCTCTGTCTACGTCCTCTTTCACACGTCAGGGAATTGTTGTGGAGCCAAGGTGTTGACAAACATACACTTAGCAGGCCAGGAGTTCTTTCCAAATCCAATAATCAACCGGGAAAACCTGATTAGAGGGCCAGAAAGAAAAGGCTCACTTCAGCAGTTCAGTGAATCAACACTTCAGGGCAAACAGAAACATACCACAGCCTGGCTTATTCAGTCACTCTGCCACAGTGACAGCTGTTACTAAAAACAATTATTTTTTGTTTGGAGTTTCCTTAATTTGGTTTAATTTGATTCATTT
Organism: Chromis chromis; assembly: GCA_900302755.1. NCBI lineage: Eukaryota > Metazoa > Chordata > Actinopteri > Pomacentridae > Chromis > Chromis chromis. The sequence goes on from OMNN01007682.1 coordinate 23,999, forward strand.
ACATAAGTGTAAAAAAACAGAGCAACTTTACAAAAGTAATTGGTAAAAATTAACAAAGCTCATGTACACATCTATGGCATACGACACAGTTTCTTTAGTAATGAGAGCTTAGTGCATAGGATTGGTATATAAGTAGTGGAAGCTGTAAAAGAAAAAAAAACATGTCACCACAATTGTGAAGTTCTTAGCACTATATTGTTCCTAATACTTTGGTATAATATGAACTGATATTCATTCATCCCAATCTATCAAACTGCTGCGGTTGGCTTTCCAACTCAAACACTATGTTTTACATCCCTGCGACAGCATTAGAAGTGTGTAACAAATGCTGGCCACAATGTTATCATGCACTTCTCAAATAGTAGTCTAACTACACTTCAGGGGGTCTATTTGCACTTTCAGTTTAGAAAATGGGTAAAGCACCACCTGCAAACAGCAGGACGTGTAAACAAGCACACATGGATTGCACCATGCTCCTGGCACAGGACGCTTCTCGACAGTGAATGCACACGACACACACCCTTGACTTGTTTCACATTCCTGAGTCACCCCTCCGCCACCCCTTAAATCTATGGCTGAGTGTGAAATACCACAGGAGGGTGGTCTTTGCACTTTCAACTCCTCACCTTTCGGCCTGTCCAGAGTGCATCGAGCCCAGCTGGTCAGTCAGCAAGTAACTCAGGCCTGATAGAGATCAGTTCTTATATTAAACCACGGTGACATTAAAAGTGGTCACATGACCCCAGGCCTATGTTCACTGAAGCATGTAACTAACTTCTGACTTCAAGCTTCTGACTGTGTATCGAGTTTAGGATGAACTCTCTCCCCTAAAATAAAACCGCTGGATACAGTTACATACTCAGCTCCCACTAAATAAAGTCCCCACTTATTTTTGGCCTTCATCTGTTCCACTGATCCAGTAATAAGGCAAAGCAGGATGAGGGGAAAAACATCTCCCATCACTGCGAGAACACATAGGCAGGCAAGGGGTAAACACAACAAAAAATGTAACTTTTGTTTTAAATATCAAAAAACACTGTTGTGCTAGTAAGGGCTGCTCTGAACTCCAAGAGTTTTGATAATGGAAAATTACAGTTTTTTACGATTGCATAAACACTAAAAACAAAAGAATTACACAATTATCAACACCTTACACTCAAGGAGCAAAACATTGGACCAGATTTGCACCACTATAAACACAATGCCAGCCTCACA
>OMNN01007707.1:20219-36054 GCA_900302755.1 Chromis chromis
CTACGCCCATCAATTCTAAATTAGTATTTAGATGAAATTACATTTTATAATCCAATGGATTATACCACTAATTGCAAAAACTGCCAAGTATTTTGTCTTCAGTAACAGATGACATTTTAAAGTAATCTCACCCAGCCTTGTTATTTCCACCTGTGCTTTACCTGCTGTGAAAAGCCAGAAGGTGAATCTGGAACTGTACATCCACGCAGTTGTTTTTGGCTAATTAGTGTTAACCAATGCTGTCGCTGTCAGGACAGGACATCTGTCACTTTTGTGTTCAGTTCTTAAAGTTTGGTGGCCTCACTTAAGTCCCACTGGTCCTGCCAACCGCCTCCTGAGCAGATGTCTAATCAGTCAGAATGACCTTTTAGGTCTGCTAGTTAGTATTTTAATGTGAGTTTTGTGTATATCTGCATATATACTATAGTCAAGGTAAAGAGTGCAGCTTTCAGCCCACAGGATGGCTTGTACTACATACATTTACTCTCTACCACTGTGTGCAACAAACCCACTATGCTCAGCTGCTAATCACAGGATTATTCTGCTTAACTAAGACTATTAAGTGTTCCACATTCAAATGGCGTCTCCCACAGGCAGACCTTGGAGAGGATCATCCCTTCACTATAGAGCTCTCAGAGAGAACTGAATGCTGCATGAGGGACCGAGGGGAAGGGCTGGGAGAAGGCTCTTGTATACCAACAGGATGTCACGGTAGGTTACACTTGGGACACAGAAGGAGAGAGAGAGAGACAAACTGCGAAGAAAGAAGCTGGACCTCAAAGGAATTCACAGATAATAGTGCAGCTTTGAATGACCTCACCTGGCTTGCCGTACAGTACGTACCACACATGCAGCCAAAACACATACATATGCAGTACCGCAGTGTTAGTGTAGAGGTGTTTTTACTGTTCAAATGCCTGCTAACTGCAGTTAATAGATATGAATGCCTCTTTATACATTGCTAGTTAATTGCTTAAACGATCTTTTTATTAATTCTTTCCGTTTTCTATCTCACTATTAACAGATGTGGTGATGCAGAGCTGAATTATTGAGGCAAAAACAGCACAGCCAGTGAAGACAATATCTCTTCTGTCTGTCTCTGCTGAGCAGCCCTGCTCTGCCTCCGGGTCCACATTTGACATCGACCCTGTTTATCTGTCTGGAGCAACAAGCCAGCAGCGGGACTGTCTGTCATTTCGTCTCTCGCATGATGCTGCTGACACTGACAGGGATAATGCCAATGATGATGATGATGACTTCTGAAACTGGCCAGTCACATATCTGACAGCACTGCAGCTCACACACACACACACACAGACACACACAAATTGCCCGGTTATTCAGCAGAAACTGAAGGAGCTGGTCAGTGTGGAGTCAATGCTCAGGACGAGCTCACCATCTGGACACCTGTAACCATGGCACTGTAGGTCTTCTGTTGGTGAGTAATGAGATGTGGACAGCTTTTACTAAGTATTACAACTCTGTACAATATTTCACAATGCAGATATTGCAGTTGCCACCGTCTCGAAATTAAGTGGTGTACACAGTCATCAGAGACTAAACAGGCCGTATAAAATGAAACAAGATGCTTCTACAGCTTTGCCATTGTTCCTGTTGCTTACTTGTTATGCCTTCAGTGTAGTCAATCATTAAGTAAGCACAATGCAGCTTGTATAACTGATATTTTAAGAGGTCCCAGCGGTGCCAGGTCTAACACTGAACAATAATCAGGCTTTATAAACAGCTACTGTTCTCTGAGGAAGTCAAAACAATGGCTCTGTATATTTTGGATTCTTTTGTTTGAAATTTAAAGTCAGGATGTTTTAATCTTGGAGGCAGAAAAATACATTTTATTATTAGTTTTATTTGTCAGTTTCTTTAATACATTATATTTTCCAGATACCTGGGTTGCCATGGTTTTAAAAAATTGCCCACTGATTATTCAGGATATTCGCAGCTAGAGAATATTATGTTCAAAACATCGAGAAGGAACAAAAGTAAATGATTAAATGGATTGAGGGAGAGGATGTTTATTTGTAGCCTAGAGCTACAAGTTGTGCACTTTTTACAGTGCTGTGTGCATGTGTAAATGAGTGCCACATGATCTCAGGTCAGAGATTACATTGAGGATGATATAATTTGGCCCATTATTACAACAGCAGTCGCCCTTCTTGCCACAGTTTGGGGCCCAGCAGCTAGAAGCTCTTTCAGCAAGTCTTTCAGTCCCTCGCTTTCAAATACCCTGCAGAGCTGTGAAAAATTTCAAAGTTAGTGGCTTATAGCAGTGCTCTCAGCTTGGGTGGCTTCTGTAAATGTTTAATTTCCTCTCTCTCTCCTTTCCTGAGGGGTGGCGAAGAGCTTAACAAATAGACTGCTGTGGTTTGCCCTCCAGAGGAGAGCGTTAAACAGGTGAAGCTGAACACTGCTCTCATTAGTTACACATGCAGTCACCTGCCACTCACCAGAGACTGATGCCAGAATACTGAAAGTTTCCGCAGCTATTTCTGCCCACTCTCGGGAGACACTTGAGGAATGGCTCAGACTCTGTGACTGGATGTAAGCTCAGTGGAATATACTGTACTGCTGGGGACCGTGCAGATAAGAGGAGTAATCCAGCCACTTTGCAGCCTGGGGGACAGTCAGTAGTTTTGTTCTGGAAGTGTTTCTTTTTCATGTTGTGGTTTATTCCATGTATTTAAAGTAGTTTTTGTGTGTGTGTTTTTTTTCCTTTTTCTTATGAAACCTCTGAATCCTGTATATAGTTATGCGCCTGATGAGTGACATGCTCAGTAAAAGAGACATCTAAATGCTTTTGTCTGTTACTGTTTTCATCAACAGTAATTTTAAACTTGAACTTTGTACTTTGCAGTTTGAGCATCTGTCCGAGAGAGCCAATCATGGCCAGCATGGGGGTTCAGCTGCTTGGCTTCTTCTTAGGACTGTTGGGCTTTGCAGGAACTGTAGTTGCCACCGTGCTCCCCCACTGGCGCTGCACGGCCTATGTGGGCTCCAACATCATCACAGCCACTGCCCAAATGAAAGGCCTGTGGATGGAGTGTGTCTGGCACAGCACCGGCATTTACCAGTGTGAGCTCTACAGATCTCTACTAGCCCTGCCGCGGGACCTGCAGGTACAGCACGTACAATATTTAGTTGATGCTTTACCCAAAGCACCTTAAGCTACCAAGACGACAAAACATTTATTGCCAACAATGTATATTTTTATAATATATTAATTGGAAAAAAATGCTAGAAATTTTCATTCAGTTCAGTTTCTCAAATGTAAGGATTTTCTGCTCTTCTGTTTTATATCATTCTAAAGTTATTACTTTTGTGATTTAAACTATTAATTAGTGAAAACTAACAAAAAGAATCTTCGTTTGACTTCTGACTTAACTAATCTCTTAATCAGAAGAATAATCAGCAGATTAACTGCTAATGAGAATAACTGAACACATTTAGTTGCAGCCCAAATCAGTGCTGCATAAATATTTTTAGAACACAGTTTCCAAATGAGTAGATGAATAGAAGGTCGAGTAATTCACTGAATTCAGGAGAGTGTTATGCCTGCAGGCTACATAAAGAATTCAGTTTAAAGCCAAAGTTTAAAGTGCTTGTCTGCTGTACTGTTCTCCATGTCAGGCTGCCCGGGCGCTTATGGTGCTCTCCTGTGTCACCTCAGTCCTGGCATCTCTGGTCTCTGTGATGGGGATGAAGTGCACTCGCTTTGCCCGTGACTCGTTGATCAAATCTCCCCTGGTGCTGAGTGGGGGGATTTGTTTTTTCTGCGCTGGGCTCCTCTGCCTCATCACCGTGTCCTGGACCACCAACGACGTCATCGTGGAGTTCTACGACCCTTTTCTTCCCAGCGGGTTGAAGTACGAGATCGGCCTGGCTGTGTACCTCGGCTACGCCTCGGCCTGCCTCAGTCTTGCCGGGGGCCTGGTGCTGTGCTGGAGCAGCAGTGCTAACAGGTCACGGAGCCCCCTGCTTATGCAGAGGAGTCAACCACCGTCACCTCCACCTCCCTTCAACAACATATACCCCCCTGCCCCACTCTACAAGCCCCCAGAGGCCCTGAAGGACAATCATGCTCCCTCACTTTGCTCCCTTTCCAGCAATGGCTATCGGCTCAATAACTATGTCTAAGAGTGGGGTAGATACTAACACTGTGAGTGTATGAATGGAAAATGCTGCATGGGCCAAAGCAGCAAGCTGAACAATTTGCCAAAGTATTTTTTATTATCTTAGCTTTATGGGTATTTTTATTCCCTACATACCCATAACAAAATATTAAAATGGAAAAGGACAGACCAGTATATTGTATTACCATGTTTTACCAAAACACTAGATGACACATTTGAAAGGATATTTGACAAGCTGCTCAGACTTTCCTCTAATTGTAACTGAACCTGTGCGTGAGAGAGAACCTGTAACCTTGCTGCTATGCACCAGAAGGACCAGAAGGTGGCAATATTTTACAGGAAATACTGACAGAAGAGAATTCATAAATCAAGTCCATGTTCTATGTTGTAACACTCATGTTAATGGATAAGCAGTAGTTGTGTCACTTCCTTGTTGTAGCTTAATTTCTTGTTGGGTTTGACTTTTTTGAGAGACTATAATAATACTTAAGTAACTTTTAAACTAACAGATCATTTTTAATTTCAGTATTCATTGTCTGTTAATCATTTTCATGCCAAAGAAAAATAAACAGTTATACAGTAATTATGCTAATGAGGCACACCACTAAAATTCATAACATTAATTACTGCCTTCATTCCATTTCAATGCGTAAGTGAAACAGTCTAAGTGTTTTTGCTTCATCTGGCCCTGACTAACTCTGACATGGAAATGGAACAGAGTCCTCGTTAACAGTATTAGTGGAAATCTTTGCTTTTGGAGGTACGACATGCTAAAATATCTGAAATGAAAAAGGTTCATGTTACATTTATAATGATAATAAGATGATACAGGTCATTTTGACCTAGATTCCATTGTTTTAAAAAAGGATTGTTGACTGTTTAACACTCAGGAAATCCTTCTGTATGTGAGAGCACCAGACTTGTGTTGAGGAGCTCTGTCAAACTGTAAACTCTCCCTCTATAGAGATGTGCGTAAAGCCTCAGGAAGACACTGGATGGCGACAAAGGTCTTTTTCAGAAGGCAGCCCAAAGCCTTTAGTTAGAACTGTCCTGTATTCATTTAGTCTGTTAGACATTGTTTGGTGTATTGCATAGGACACCAGTTGCTGTGCCTGTTTATTCACTAGATTAGAGCACTTTTGTTCTGAATGGCTCTGACATATTCTTAGTCTTTAGCCAAATATCTAAAATTAAAATTATTATCGCCTCATAGATGTTCAATATGGAGCTGTTTGCGACTCCTCTGAGGCTTTCCTGGCTGTCTGCCTAACAACCTGTAACACAGTGGAAATGTTTCCGAGGCTTATTTGTTAGAAAACCTTCCAATTAGAGGTGCCCTCCGTCTGACAGACTGTCAGCCACATGCAGAGACACTAAATTAGAGGACGTGTACCATTCAAGTAAGTCACTTATCTTATTTCCAGCAGCCGGAGCAGTCGATATCTTTGTTTAAGTCAAGGACATAAATTATATTACAGCTAAAAGAAGAAAAAAATGAGCCAACGGTTTAGTGTCCAGTGAAGATATACAACTGCTTATTGAAGACATGTACTATTTACTGTTTAAAACTGTGCTAGAAAACTGAGTAAAACGTAAAGCTGAAGGTGTAATGAGACGGAAGAATCATTTGTTTGGAAATGATACCAAATAAAATGACAAATTATGATGAGCAACAAGCTAAACTCCCCCTGTGAGTAGGACCACTGATTCACTTAACAGAACTAAAATGTGTAGATAAATAATAGGGTAAAGAAAATTTTCTCATTTAAAGATCCTGTTCAAGATGTATAGGAATACTCGACTGTAAATCACAATTTGTGTTTGATTTGGTTTGCCATTTAAACAATGAATTACCTGGCTAGAACTTCTTAAAATCTAATCCCTAACTGAAAAATGTGGATATTTAGTGTACCTGACAGTCAATTCTCAATGAATGTGCAGTGCTTCTATTTCCCCACAATAGCATTTGTGTTATTTATCTGTTGGATCAGATTTAGCTGTGAAGCTTAGAGAAATGTTCCAGTTTCAGCAAAAGATCTTGGAAACAATCCTCTAAAGTCTTTAAATACATAATTCTGCACCAAAGAGAAGTAATAGTGTCCAAGAAAACACACTGGTGAGTGGAGGGGGGTTTAAATGTATTTAAAATGATGGTTTAAATGTTTCTGTGTTGGTTCAGCACCATGGACAGCGGTCTGATGGCTCCAAGAAACTCCTTCCATACACTCCACGGTGAGTAGTATGATAAACGATGTAGTTTGGGGGATTCTCCTTCCTTCACTGCTGGTTCCAGCTGTGGTTTGAATGCAGGTTATAGGAGGTGACAGCCTGTACGAGCCAAATGTGTAGCATCTTGAGAAAATATCCAAATATTGCCCCCCATATGGTGAGCTAAATCGACCAAAATGTTGCCCTGTGAGTCACCACTCAGTTTGCTGCCTCCTTACGACTTTGCTGCTTCTTCCTTATTGGATACTTATACAAGTTAATTTGAAATGCTGGAACTTAGGAGCAGAGTGATGCTCTTGGAAGAAAAAGACGCAGATGCATGCGTAAGGTGGGTCATAAAATGAAAAAGTAATCGCACATTCCCAACATTACCACCAAACAACAAGCGTCTGCGGTATAAATACGACGCCTTATTCGTGGAGCAGAGCGGGGACCTGCACAAGCTCATAAATCAGGCCTGAAATGTAACCTGGCATGGTAAAGGTTTCATCCATTGCCAATATGATATTATGATATTGGAAAGCTTTTCCGGAGAGGCTGTGCGTCATGCCACTCTCTATTAGGTGCTATTTTCGTCCTGCCCTGGAAGACATTCATCCACCATCTACCCACCCTGACAGCACCCAATAAACCCACCACTCCCATTCATCTCCACCCCTCCACCCACCTCCACCCTCTCCCCCTCCCGCGCTCTGTCCCTCTCTCCCTGGCTCTTGCCGACGAGCATTTGTGACTTAAAAAACAACATAGGTGAATTGTGTCTGGTCGTCCAGGAGGATTACAGGAGTGCTACAGTCATATTTTACCCACAGAAAATTTGTCTTTCACACTTTTTAAAGAATTCTCTTTTGGAGGCCCTGCTCCTGTGATCTATTTGGACCAGATTCTCCAAAAGGAAAGGTAAGATCACCAGTTTTGAAGATGATTTTCTTTAACTGATATTTGATGTAACTGCATTTGACTACAGTGACAGATGATTTAAAGGGAGATCAATAATGCAATACTGGCCTCTTGGAACCGTGGTGTCAGCGCAACGGGGAGCCGAAAACCTGAGGTTTGATTTTAGCGATGCAGCACTTTGTACACAAAACCCATCTGCATATGTTTCAGATCTCTTTCGGTTAATGGTTCGCAGTGTTTTGACGGTGCGTCGCGCTTGGAACACACTAATGGACTTTTGCGCACGGTTGCTCTACAAGAATCAAAAGCACGTCGGTCCAAAAATGTTCAACTCGTTTTAAGGAACAGAGAATAATGTGTTCATTTTCAGACATAGACGAAATAAACTGGCACAGTTATTGGAGTAAAGTGTGAGATCTGGCAAGCAGCAAGGCGCGCGTAAAACATGTCCAACTGTACCGAAAGCCCGACAACAAGTGCAGCACTAATAATATGTGAAGTCCTCGATTAATACCTCTCAGTCTAGTATTGTATTTTTGCTATGACACATGATGGAGTGCCGGTTGTTGGTCTTCCTCTGCTATGTGCGCCAGTTGGATGCGGTGAGGTATGTCCGTGCTTTTCATGGCTTTTACGGAACACTTCCAAATACGATCTTCTATGGTCGCAGTATTTTCAACGAGCAGGAATTTGTAAATAGTTTACTGTATATTTTTGGTTGCATGGACTTCATCCCACTTTCACAATCCCAATAAGTGAAGGCAACTAAAACTAATTAAACTGAAAAATACGCTTTAAGGAATCTCTCAGTCTGAAATGTAAGTTTAAAATGAGATTGTTTTCTTAAACTGTACTTTGAAGAATATTGTTATAGACTGTTTCGTACAAATTTTCCTATAAAGATTTCATCTTTGAGGTTTGACTTGGAAAAAGCAAGGTTTGGTTTTGCAAGGTTTTATGTTCTTGATAGAACTTTGGTGAAAAGGGAATCTTGAAATTGTCACAGCTGGATATTTGCAGTAAGTGTAAAGCGTACCTGTGCGTAAAAGATGAAATTCGAATATGAATTAGGCTACTATTGTATCGAAAGCATTGGACATCAGTTGTATGTACTGTATATACAAGGTGTGGTCACTATCAACATTAAACTGAGAAGAAACAAATCTTGTTCTCTGAAGAAATGTAGTAATGACAAATAAAATGTGTGCATTGTAATGTCATGAAACTGATCAGTGTCATTGCTTTTCATATGTGTTAATTATGTTCCATGTAATACTGACGCACTGGTGTCACGCTCAGTCTGGACTTTGAGACAGTTTGATAGAAATGGTGTTGCACGAGGTGGAGCTTTTACATTTTCATTATCTCTGATAAAAGACAAAAACTCTTAATGGAAATGTTTTTCTTTCTTTGTTGTTTCCAAGTTCTCTCCATGAGTTTCCAGTCTGCGCGCAGTAGCACTTGATCTCGGCAGAGGCAGACGAAAGGAAGATGACCATCCACGCCGAGGGTCTCGTGGCTATTGTGATCTTCTATCTCCTGATTCTGTTCGTGGGAATCTGGGCCGCGTGGAAGAATAAGAACTCTGGAGTCGGCGAAGGAGGAGACCGGAGCGAGAGTATCATGGTCGGGGGAAGGGACATAGGACTGTTCGTTGGTGGATTCACAATGACAGGTGAGTTGGTTAATTATGGGGACTTTGGTGACTGTATTTGTCTTGGTGGCTGTTCAACATTAGCCGTGTGCGCATTCTGTCACATTTTAGTATCATATGGGTCAAAAAAGATAATAAATTCCCCCAACAACTCCTTTTACGCACAGACAGGACAGCGTTTACTACCACAACTTTGAGCATTACATTCACTGCATTCCAGATCATTTAAGTGCTCCTATATAAAATCCTGTATCTTTAGTTAGATTTTTACAATCCTAAGTTTTTCTCTCCTTCTTCAGCCACTTGGGTGGGTGGGGGCTACATAAATGGGACTGCAGAATATGTCTACCTGCCGGACTACGGCCTCGCCTGGGCGCAGGCACCCTTTGGTTACGCACTCAGCCTGGTAGTAGGTAAGAATCAACGTTGTTGTTTAAGTATATTCTTTCATTATACTGTAAAACGCATGGACTTATAAAGAACCACACAGTAAAAATGCAAGACTGACTGCAAATCAGGCATTGAGGCAGTTCTTAAAGAACCAAACCAGTAATTTAGTATGTTTTGGGTCATTTACTACAAATTCCCTATACATGAATGAGCCTTTCCTACTTTCAAGGCAGGAATTGATTTACATTCATTTCACTGTATTGTGGCAGGAAGATCTGTTACAATCTATTACATTAATTATCATGTCTGTTTTTATTTATGTCACTTTGCATCATTGTTGTTCGGTAGTGCAGTATTGACTATTTTAAATCAATCTGCACTTGCAACTGTTGTACCACACAATAATAACATGAAAAATTAACTGACAAAAAAACTGACATTCAGAGCAGTGGATTGAAATTGAAATGAATTTCAAGTCTGAAATGCTATTTCATTTACTGTAGTTAAATGAATGTAAATACATTATGATGTAATAATGTAGCAAAACAGGCCTATAGGGAAATTCAATAAGGTTGATGTATTGTATATTGCTTAAGCACCAGAAGGACACTTTTTGTCAAGTTAATATATTTTATCATTTTTAAACTATTTAAAGTGGTCTCTCAATACAACTACAATGTCTGACATCCCTCAGGTGGCCTTTTCTTTGCCAAACCCATGCGGTCACGTGGATACGTCACCATGCTGGATCCCTTCCAGCAGCTGTATGGAAAAAGAATGGGGGGGCTGCTCTTCATCCCGGCACTTATGGGAGAAATCTTCTGGTCTGCAGCCATTTTGTCTGCCTTGGGTATGTGATCATTTGGTGGGATCTCTCAAATGTCACCAGCTTTATTTATAATCTATGCTTTAAATGCTTTATACATCTAAAGCCAATATGAGCACTCCATCATGTTGCCGGGTTTCCAGATTTTAGTGTAGTTTTTACCTCACTCTGACTGACTGTGTTTTCATGCAGGTGCCACTCTGAGTGTGATCGTGGACATAAACATCAACATGTCGGTGGTGATCTCAGCACTGATAGCTATCTTCTACACCCTTGTTGGAGGACTTTACTCTGTCGCATACACAGATGTGGTCCAACTCTTCTGTATCTTTCTGGGCTTGGTGAGTTTGTGATCAACACATACATGGTTAGCTGTTCTAGACAAGATGATGAATGACTGCATTGGATAAAATGCAATAAAATGAAGTAAGGACCAAATTGTTAAGCTGTCTGCCAGTAGCTTATACTAATCTTCATGCAGTTTTTAGCAATATTCATGCCAAACTGTTAAGAGATATTATCTATATACTGTATGCTTATAAAAGTGCAAACAAAACATCTCAAGACACTAGTAACCAATGTGTAAAACTATTTGGACCACAAGGCAGAACTTTATTCCAATGTCATAGTCATCAAGTTTGATTTGTTTGTTTTATCTCAGTAAGTAATTGGTATGTTTAAATGATATTTGCATCCTTATTGCCTCCTCTCCATCAGTGGATCAGTGTGCCTTTTGCGCTGTCCAATCCTGCCGTGACAGACATCAGTGTTTCAGCCAAGGAAGCAATCTATCAGTCTCCCTGGCTGGGGAAGATTGAGCCTAAAGACAAATGGCTCTGGGCAGACAACTTCTTTTTGCTGGTAAGCCACAACTTTGATCAGAAGATTGATCATGAGACAGTATAATAGCGGACAGTAAATTACAGACACATTTTGATTCCAGTCAAACTGTCAGCGTTGCAGGCATGGCGACTGTGACGCATTTCAGCTAAGACACAGTTCAGCTGTTTTGTTCGTTTGAGATACAGACTAGTGTTGTTTAGATTGCTGACTGTAATGCGTTGGTTTGGAGTCTGTATTTACTGTGGTGTTTCTGTTTCTAGATGTTGGGGGGGATTCCCTGGCAGGTGTATTTTCAACGGGTTCTTTCTGCCTCTTCAGCTACCTATGCTCAGGTCCTTTCCTTCCTTGCCGCCTTCGGTTGCTTGGTCATGGCCGTCCCCTCGGTCCTCATAGGAGCTATAGGGGCTTCCACTGGTAAATAAAAACACATGTACACACATGAATCAGGCATGACATTCACATCCAAACAGTAATTCGATGTTCATAATGTAAGTCTGTCACAAGTTGCTCAGGATATAGAAACAGTTCTGCTTACACAGTGTGCACAAGTGTATCTTATTATCTAATAGATTTTAATATAGATACAGTTGGATATTATTTACATCCAGATTTGATGGCTACAAAGACAACAAAAATAAACTGAAGAATTACTGAGTATACAGTATTAATGCTGCTTTATACACAAACACTGTTATGTGTAGATTGCAGCTGATTGCACAGATGAGCACACATATCCGATCTGTGAATCATATGCATACACACTGATTGGGCAGTTAATGAAACATCACAAGACAATCGAAACATCCAGGAATCTGATCCTTTATTCAAACAGGAAAGTGTGATCAAAGAGGACGCCGTGCCTCCATGGGTTGTTTACAGCCCAGCAGCATTTTTTTTTGTCAGATGTGTAAATGCAGATGCGTACAGTGTCTGGAGGGTAAACAGCAGACGGAACTTGTCACGACGGGCAGAGGAGAGAGCCATCAGACCGTGCCGATTTAGTGAATATTACATCTGAAGAGGAGCTAATTAATCTGGTCCTTCTGAAGCTGTTTCATGTATAACCAGCACTAATCAACCGCTGCTTATGAATATCCAGGGACAGGAAAGAAAGACACAGATTGTGCATTTTTGCAGGAGGAAGAGGGGCGTGAAAAAAAGAGGCAGAAAGATGGAAGGATGTCAGAGGGTTTAAAGACAAAAGAGAGAAAGATAGGTTTGATGTGTGATGGGCATGAAGACATGATTCACAGTTGTGTTGGCCAACATGACAACCACTGAATATAAACATCTGCAGGTTTTAGTTCAGTACAATTACAGTAATGTTTTTTTGAGTGACTGTGCTGTTTGAGTTTTTACATCAAAAAGTGAGTCATCTTACTTCAAATCAGTATTTAAAATTTTTCAAATGTTTCCATATTAATTTACAAATTTGCAAATACAGTATTCAGTGTTTTCCTCAGAAAAATGTTATACCTACATAAGCACATACTTTTATATTTCTCATTTATTCAGCTCAGCGTGCCTTATGAGAATCAATGGCTCCCTGCTGATGTTACTCGTTATCAATGAAACCACCATTAATCAAATTTACAATTAAACTGCAGTTAATCAACATAATGTATTCTTTCATGCTTTCATGCTATTTGTGTTTCAGTGAGCCATTGGCAAACCAATGTACTAACCGCTGTTAATATTACATGGATGTCAGATTTTCAATCAGTATCCATTCTTTTTAGCATTCTTGTTATTAGTGTGGCCTTCAATTTTTATGTTGACCAACAGAACAGTATAAGATTGAAAATCTGTGCTGTGTTTCAGCACAGTCACATATGAATTCCTTTTGTTTCTCAGAAACTAAAACACATGTATGTTTTTGTCTGAAAAGCTAAGGGATCAGTAAAAAAAAATTCTAATGTAGTGATCAGTCGGCATAAAATTCCAGAGGTTAGAAAGGAACATCGTTTTATTCATCTTTAAATGAAAACAGTGCCAAGTACAGCTTGTTCAACTTTAGTTATGTTGGGTTATTGACTCTAATTTAACACACAGATTACCTTGTGATACTTGCAGAGAATACTACTGATTGGTTCAAAGTGGTGCAAAAATAAGCTGTAACATTTACTTTCTTTACAACAATGAACTTATAACTTTGCCTCTCATTTTCTTTTTCAGACTGGAACCAAACCACTTATGGTTCCCTCCCTCCAAAGGATAAGGATCAATCAGACATGATCCTTCCCATAGTGCTCCAGCACCTCTGCCCTCCCTACGTCTCCTTCTTTGGTCTTGGTGCTGTGTCGGCAGCGGTCATGTCATCAGCGGACTCATCCATACTCTCAGCCAGCTCCATGTTTGCCAGGAACATCTATCAGCTTGCCTTTCGACAGTCGGTAAGAGAGCCAACGTTATTATCAACACCAGTCTGCACAGTTTGAGGCCGTAGTTGCAGACATCGGTCAACTAATCAATAAATCAATTTTATTGTGATCCCAGAAAGACAACAGCACAAATCAAATCTGCCATCTACTGTATTTGCTAAACACACTAAACTGAACCCAATAGTTCAGACAACATTTAACAAGTCCAGAAGGACTTGAAAAGGACTGAAGAATGGAAATCTTTAAAAATTTGGGTTATGTACCTACATTTTCTAAATAATGAAAAGAAATTTCAACACCTTTCCTTTTAGCATCTTCATAAGTGTGACATGTGGTTTGGAGGGTGATGTGTTCACAACTGTTTGATGGACTGAAGTGGTATTCGATACAAACCATAAAATGTCCATCAAGATGAATTGCAAAACTTGATCCCAAAACTTTTCATTTAGCACCCTCATGAGGTCCAAATCTGTTTTCAGTAGTTTGATTTATTAGCATGCATAATTGGGGATGGTGACAATGGTAAACAATACACTTAAAAGTACGTCAGTACCTACCTTTTTTTTTGCTTTCATTTGACATTTTGTGCTATCAATCTTGTCTTCTCCACATTTTACGCCTCTGTCTTCACTCTGTTATCCCTTTCTTCTCTCCTCCAGGCCTCAGATAGTGAGATTGTTTGGGTGATGCGCCTCACCATCTTTGTTTTTGGAGCTCTGGCTACTGCTATGGCATTGTTAACAGGATCAGTATACGGTCTATGGTACCTGAGCTCTGACCTGGTCTACGTCATCATTTTTCCCCAACTTCTCAGTGTGTTATTCATCAAGGGCACCAATACTTATGGTTCTGTGGCTGGCTACATCTTTGGTCTTTTGCTGCGCATTGGTGGAGGGGAGCCCTACCTCAAACTCCCTCCATTCATCTATTACCCAGGGTGGGTAACCCAAGAGAGGATCCATCACCTCACTGGAGATGTAGAGTACTTTATCCAGCAGAGGTTCCCCTTCAAATCTATGTCCATGTTGGCATCCTTCCTGGCAAATGTGGCCTTTTCTTATCTGACAAAGTACCTATTTGAGAGCGGTATGCTGTCACACAAGTACGACTTCCTAGATGCTGTGGTGTCCAAACATAGCAAGGAGATCATGGACAAGGCTACACTGGTAAGCAACCATGATAACATAATTCTTTCAGAGATGGCTCCCGTCAGGCAGACCCTGGGTGCATCACTTGCTGGGACCTTCATCAACACCGAGGCCCTCAGTGATGATGGGGCATCTAGTCCAGAGGCTTTTCACAATGACAACTAGGCAACAAAGGCACAAAGAAAACTAGAGCCAAGGAATGTGAAGAAGAAGGAATAGTCAAAGAGGTGTCAACATTCTTCAGGAAACTTGCTACTGCCACACTGGGAGCCAAATCAACTGAAATCTGCTGTGGCTCTCAAGTGACTCCACAAGTTTGTTTGAGGATGGTGAGGAGGTGCTTCCTTCTTTTTTGAGATTCCTTGTCGAGAAACAGGAGACTAACTGAGTCTTAATCAGCTGTGCAAAGCGTACCATACTTGTGTTTTCTTATCATGACTCTGTGAATCTACAACCACTACAACCATTTTAATTTAAGTGCTGCTACAGCGATCGGAGGAAATGGACATACAGTGGGCCTATATGAGAAAGTCTACATGGATCGATTGTGGGTCATGAGAATAGTGCAATATCAAACCTAGGAATTGTATACTGTCTTCAAAGCATCTTTTTCAGACTTTGAGTTTTAAGTTTGCATAGAGTAAATTTATTAATAGAGCAATAATATTTTTAGGATCTATGTTGTACAGATATGTACATTATACTGAATTTGCAGGTTACAGTCTTTGGTTTTAACTTGAAGAAAAGCAGATTTTTGCATTCTTATTTTGTGTGTTCACCTTGCTCTTAATCTTCCTCATGTAGTCACTAATTCCAGACACAGCAGGTGTTAAATTGAAAACTTCACACCACCACCATGATATTACCAAAACTCTTGACTTGACAAACAGAAGGCTGATATTGGATGATTAAACAAAATCCCAGACTGAGTTCAGTAACAAGATTTTTTGTAATATTCACTGCCAACATTTATCAGATTAATTATTCCTACCCTATTCACAAATTGCAAGTCCAGTGTGGTTGTTGTATAATCAAAATTAAGCCAAACAAAATTGATCCTTGCAACACAACAAGTTAAAAACACAAAAATGAAGATAGTATGGCAAACATGTGGGTAAAGAAAAGGTTTTGTACACAATGAGCAGATATGGAGCAACGTTAGCATTCATTTGAAATTGTGCATCCATCTGATTAAAATAAGTCCAGTATGCAATTTCTTTTAGCTCTTTTATGGTCTCCACCAGTTCCTGGGGGAAATATCCAGTTCTTTAGCTACTAAATGCTCATGATCAGGTTGTCGCGAATTATGGCAGGTAGTG
>OMNN01007718.1:5442-21983 GCA_900302755.1 Chromis chromis
GGAGCAGTGTGTCATGAAGCGATAGCATTTGATTGTTCCCTGTGTGGAGGCTGAGAGGCTCACAGTTCAGGAATTACAGTAGAAAAGCTCCAATGTGGGTACAATAGGATGGATAGTGATGAGTGATCATTCCTCTAATCATGATCAAGTTTTCTGTAGTTGATCAGAGGTATCAGTGTTGAGGTTAGCTTGGAGTGGACCAGGTTGAGAGGCCCACAGCCAGGGCTTTAATCCAAGACTCCAAATGGGCACCAGTGGACTCAGTGCCAGGTGGTGAGGATGCAGTTTATGTTGTTTGGCATCAGTTGGTGATGTCTTCTTCAGAATATGGAAATCTATCATACAGCTTATGGCTAAAGACTATAAATGTTGGTAAAATGTGATGACAAGTGGTGCCAAATATAGCAGCCAAGAGCCATCATAGTTGTGACTAATTGATGCACTCCCAGTTATGTACTGAAAAAACATCAACAAAAGGAAAGGGAGGACCGATAGAGAGGCAAGTTAAAGTGAGGAGCGCATAGGAAATAGAAGTCAGCTTGATTGATTCCATTATATTAGAAAATGTAACTCCTTGAACGGCTAAAATCTCTGTCTTCAGCGTTTCTCGGCAGATGCGTCGCCTAAAATATCTGCTAAAATTAGTGACTCTGTTCTGCTTCATGATTTCACACAATGAAAGCATCATTTCCTGGTCAGCGTGACATCCTTGTCAATCATCTCCTCTCCTTGTGAAGAGTGAAATGTGGCTTTTTGTGTTCAAGCTATGATCAGCTTTGCCAAAAATATCCCACTGGCACAGCTAACAGTGTGAGTGGGTTTTATAATAGTTTAATTTGAAACTTGCAGAGAGAGTGGATGCGACCAAATGGATTAAACATGCGTCTTTTGAAAGATATTTTTAAATTCATGATTAAGCACAAATAAACAAATGTCTTTTTAATCCCACAAATAACATTTATAATCAATGACAATGTCAACTGATGAGATTTGGTTATTTTGATATTGGATTCATGTTTTTAATTCATTAATATTATTTACTGAGCACCGATGAGACCAAATCAAACCATTAAAGTGGCCACTTTGCTGCATAAGAAATGTTTGGCTGTTGTACATTTTACTGAAAGCATACGGTATATTGGTATTGACAATAACTGTAATATACTGTATATTATTAGCCTATATTATTTGCAGTATATGGTATTATTAAGGGGTTACACTGTCGCCTCACAGCTAGAAGATCCCCGGTTCGCGTCCCGGTTAGGACGCCTGGGATCTTTCTGTGTGGAGTTTGCATGTTCTCCCTGTGCAGCGTGGGTTTTCACCGGGTACTCCGACTTCCTCCACACTCCAAAAACACACTGAGGTTAATTGATTATTCTAAATTGTCCATAGGTGTGAATGAGAGTGTGCTTGGTTGTCTGTCTCTATGTGTAGCCCTGCGATAGACTGGCGACATGTCCAGGGTGTCCCCTGCCTTCGCCCGCGTCAGCTGGGATAGATTCCAGCCCCCCGCGACTCTACAGAGGATTAAGCGGTGTATGGATAATAGATGGATGGATGGATGGATGGATGGATGGTATTACTACACTGAACAAACATATAAACACTGCATGCAAAAAATGTAAACATCTAATTTCTTGTTATATTTAAGATAAGCTTACATTTAGCCAAGTATGCACAAATACAGTAACTTTCCGTGCTGTTCAAGTGTTAACAAATTCTTGCCTCCTCAATTTATCTACACCTTAGGCAGGTGTGGCTTTAGCGGGCCGCCTTGAAATGCAGGTTTATTTAAATGAAAAGAGAAAGACCAGAATGGACTGTTGGTAGACTGGATTCTGGCTTGTCGGTTAAGGCCGTAGTCAGGTACTTGAATGTCCAGCTTTTGTCATCTAAGAAATTATTTCAGACAGCTGGGAATGGACATGTCTGTGCGTGCCCACCTTCATTAATAGTTAATTAATATTTTTCGCCTTTTTTCAGCAAATTAAATTAAAGTCTCACATTTTTCCTGGATGTATCCTTAAATTTTTCAACTCAAAGTACTGCAAAGATGCTTCTTTTCACCACAATGTGAGTAAGTTTGTGAGACCATGGGGCAGTGGTGGTGCAACAGGTTAAGCCCCTGGGCTACTGATCAGAGGATCGAACCCCCACTGCAGCCATTGTCGGGCCCTTGAGGAACGCCCTTAACCCGACTGCTCCCCGGGCATTGCACCGTGGCAGCCCACTGCTCCTAGTATGTATAGTTAAGGTTAACTTTGAATAGGATGGGTCAAATGCAGAGAAGGAATTTCCCCAAGAGGATCAATTAAGGTTAGATTATTATATGACTGAATTCACAGCATTGGTAAATGGTCTGCACTTATATAGCACCTTTCTACCTTAGTTGTACTCAAGGCGCTTTTACAATGTGTTTTGCATTCACCCATTCACACACCAATGGCAACAGAGCTTCCATGCCTGCCTACCATTGGGAGCAACTTGGGGTTCAGTGTCTTGCCCAAGGACACTTCGGTATGTGGAGGGGATCGAACCGCCAACCTTGCGATCAGTGGACAACCCGCTCTACCACCTGGGCCACAGCTGCCATTGCTGTCGCCAGTGCAGAGGTGTCGATCACAGTTTCAGCTGGAGGTGAACAGTGTGTTCTTTCTGAAGGGGGCAGAAATACCTGCATACCTCGTTTTTGTTTTGCTGCTAGTTGTAAATTTCCATTTGTTTTTATCTATTTATTAGTAGTCACTTTATTTTTTTATACATCTCCATTTTGCACAGTTTTGTTAGTTTAGAATTGCTTCTTTGCACCGAATGGGATTGCACCTGATTTTTGTAAAGATTCTGATTCTGATACAGCAGCAGCTTATTGGCTTTCAGAGCAATCTAGCTTGTTTAGAGCAGCACTTGGGCAAATGAAGCATCTATGGTATTTTGAGCTGAAAATCTGATTATGTGAGACTTTGTGAGACTTTGTATATTTGATAAAAGAAAGCTTTAACTCTATGCGTCAAAGTTGTGTGACTCATGGCTGACTTAGGATTTGCGTCTATGACCACTCTTACGATCTGCCCATTATCATTTCCAGTATTCAGTACTTGGCTGTTTCATGACGTCAGTTCTGTTATAGAGATGCTGTGTGTTGAAGAATAATACTTACTCCTCTTAAGTTAAAAGGAATGGATAGAATTAAATAAAAATAATACATGCTGCCCTTATATTTATGTTCAGTATACATCATGGTGGGAGTCACATGAAGTACTTGAGAACAATACTTGTGAAAAAAGTCTTGTTTGCTTATTTTTGTTTATTTGAGTGTTTTTTGTTTTTCTTTTAGCCATCTTGGGTGTTTTTTGTTTGTTTGTTTGTTTTCTTGGTTCTCCATCCTCCTTCCTCATCTTCCTCTTCCTCCTCCTCCCCCCACCAGCCCCGCACGTGCTGCGTGCTCGCCCCTGAGCCCTTCGTCTCGTGCGTCCCCCCATTGGTCGGGGATGATGTCATCCGGAGCGGAGACAATAGACCCTCCTCCCGTCACCGTCTCCTCACACGCGCACCGCGGCTCCCGCTGACACACGCTCCGACGTGACGCCAGCTGAGTGAGCCAAGCACTCCCGATGACATTTATTTATTTATCTGGTTCCCTCCGTCAGAGCTGTGCAGCCTCCACTCACACCAACCGTCTCCTCTTTTATTTTTCCTTATTTAAATCTGACTGTTTTTTCCCCTCTGAAGTAGGCTGCATGTGCAAACGAGCAGGCAGGGAAGGTGTTACACATCTGGATCATACCAACACGTCGGGTCGTGCAGCTCGGGGCCACCACAGACATGAGGATCTCTGCGCATAAATGATGAATACACTACGGGACTGCTGCCACTCTTGATGTAAGTGATGCTTCTTTTTCGCTCGTCGGCCTGCAGCCTTGCATGTGATCGTTCCCCCTCCTCACAGTGTTGGTCAGGTTCAGCTCACAGCACAGAAAGATGTCCTCCTGGATGTCTGGATGGTCCTCTTGCGCTTTCGTTTGCAGCCACATTGATGCAACATGCAAGAAAAACAAAAAAACAAGCCTCCTCGTGTTGTTCACCGCTGCAGTTGATCTGCATGTTTGCCACAATAATAAGATCATTTGCTGAGATAAACAAGAGCACATGAAGAGTAATTACACACAGAGAGGAGGCCTGCTGGCTCGGGGCCTGTCGCCCACATCAGCTTTAGTCCTCATCAGAAAGGTTCAAACACTGATGATGCGAAGATGCGATTAAAACATGCAGAGAAATTAGGCAGGGCGCCACCTAGTGACTGAGTAAACAGGAAATAATAGATTTTCCATGACTGGGCTGCAGAATAGCTTCATAAACAACAATGCAGAGGCAGGATGTAAATATTTACAGCTGGTTTGTTGTTGCTGCTGCTGCTGGTGCTGATGAGAGGTGCATGTTAAAACAGCTGCACACACTGATTTGGTTTTATAAGTGACTGCACACACACATGCAGCTGACTGGTGTTTATTTAATTTATCAGAAAGCAGGTTGTTTACAAGCTTCACTAACTCCACACACATAGAGGAATCACTGCAGTGCCAACACCAAGCCATGTGGTGTATTTCAGCCATAAACCTGCTTTAAGTGGTGTTTTTAATGTTCATATGTCTCTTTAATGTGACAGGGCCACTTGTATTGATCACCCCGCTGAGGTTAATCATTCAACTCGGCTGCTCGTAGAGACGACAGAGTTGACTTTGATCATCCAGGCCCATGTTTTTAAAAAAACAACACAGGCAGCCATTTCTGGTGACAGTGCAAAGTTGACTTTGATTCTCTGAGCGGAACTTCTGTGTTTTACTTGATTTTTAAATGATTGCAAAGGTAAAATGTCAAAAATCAACTGATTAGCTCAGCAGGTGATCAACCCCGGGAGTATTTACAAGATATTTACTGCATTTATGAATCATACAGATGTTGACATTTCTTTATTTAACCTTTATTTTATCAGGAAATACCGCTGAGACCGTACAAACTCACAACATATTCAACATTACGTACAAAAAAATCCACAATAAAACCAAAGATAGCTATTACTTGTCCTGAGATTACGATGAAGCGAGGTTAAAGTCAAACACAATGTCCAAGAATGAAGTAAAATGATTTTGCAGGGCGAAGCAGAGGCTTAAAGAACGGCTTCATCACAGTAGAAATCTCGCAGCTCTCATCTTCTCTGTGGAGAGTTTGTGTATTTTCTGTTAAATCCCATATTCTATAGAAACAGCAGAAGATGTGATAACCATGCGATGGACTGGAGGCCTGTCGTCAGTCCCTGTTTATTACATGCTGGGATAGTCTATTGTTTCATGGTTTACCTCATTTGTGGTGCTCTTTATGCAATATATCCTCCAATTACAAGTGTGAATTTATACATTTATTGCCATCAAAAATGTCCAATTGGAAAATTCTGTACATTTTCTGCTAACAATCCCACTTCGCTTTACATCTTATAGACCCCAAAATGATCATCGTGTCAATCTATACCAGTCAGTGGTTACGCAAAATAAATGATGGTGATACATAAGTTAAATTTAGTCACTAAACTATATAGTAGCCATGATATCAAGCCCCAACGATTATGTGTTTAGTAGACTGAAAATGATTCAGCAACTATTGATAATTGATTAATCAAGTGTTTAATTTGTTTGTTCCATCCCCTCTAATGTAGGCACTCGTTGACTTTTTCTGCTTCATATCATTACAAATTGAATATTTTTGAGTTTTTGTGGTTATAGACCAGCTCAACTAAGATGAACAGCAGCCTAACTGTAGGAAGAAGTGAATGAGATAGTGATTCTGAAGACAAACAGGCCGACAGTGGATGAATTACTTGTGAGGTTCGTGAAGTTCTGTGGTGTTTAAAAGCTTAAATAAAAATGATTCATTTAGCGTTATTTAGGGCTAGAAATCTGAAATTTGTTATTTGCAGAACCGCCTGGCCCATTAGGCAATATAGGCAAATGCTAAGGGCGCCGTGGCCTCCAGGGGGCGCCACAAAATCGGGGAAAAAATCCACCTTCAATACAATCATATTAAAACTAGTTATTACTATTAACTTTTAAAATGGAAAAGCTCACATTGATTCAAATGTAAAGCAATGCCCAATTAAAATTACTACAAAACAATGCTATTCGACTTCTTTTGTAAGCGTATGTAAGAAAACCGCTGATGGAGGGGGAGCGCCATATAAAATCTCGTCTAGGGCGCCACATTGGGAGTCTGGTCATTTGTATTAAAAAATTACAATTTGAGAGTTTAAAAAAATACAGCTTCACTGATTTACTTTACACTGATTTAATGTAAGTGAATACATTCGATCAGTGCTACTTAAATGCATATCCTTAATCCTTTATTTTCTTATTACTTTATGACATCTTATAAATGTGAGATTAAAACACTGTGGCCAAATGTTATCCTGTACATTAATACTTGCTTCAAGCAGCACCTGTGCCTGTACATTTTAAGCCTGTTTGTCTTTCAACTCATAATTGCTCTACAAATTGCTAAACCTCTGCCGCTGACAAGCTCCTATTACATGAAAATAGATATTGAAATGTGTGATTAGGGTTTGTACTCTCCGTGGCTCCAGACGAGCTCAGAATAACCTCGGAGTCACTATGATAATAACAATAAAGTCATTAAGCGCTCCCTCTTCTAAATGTTGATGCTGCGGGCCGGCTATAAAGCAGGGGGAGGATGTGTGGCCGCCTCGGGCTGTATGTGCTGTTGTGTTTCTGCACTCTCATACTTTCTTAGAGGTTTTCTTCGAGGATATGAGGACGGTCTGGCACAAATTCCAGAGGGGAAATGGAAACAGTCTGTTGTTACCACACTGCAACTAACAGATGTTGCTGTTGTTCAAGTTGAGCTACTCTCTGTCAAATAGGGTAGTGTCAGATAGTTTTTGGGAGGCTTGTTTTTTTCTAAAGAGGAAGGCCTGCAGGAGACTAAATGGTTTGGGACCTGCACCACATGAGGGGAAACCTTTGTTCTGTTTTAGCTTCATTCCAAAGATCTATCTGAGGTATGTTAAGTCAAATTTGAAGGCAACCTGCTGAGTTAAACCCTCTGCATTCACATCAACATACACTCAAAACAACAAAAGATCAAATCCACTCTTAGGGAGGTTTTCAGCGTGTATTAATGCACCATGATTGTTCAGTTTCTGCTCATGAATGCTGATGCTTTTCCTCACCCATCCATCATTTTTCACTGTTTGTTTGTGAGATCCAACTATCGGAAAGTTTAAAATGAGGTTTGGTGGATGGAGACGAGTACATCTGGTACAGTTCCACAGCAATTATTTACCAAGACGGCGTGCTTTTAAAAGAGATTATTTCAAATATATTCAAAGCACATTACTGTTCTTCTTATCTTTACCTGACAGAGGGCTCAAATCCCAACCAACCGAAAACCCTTTTTTCCAAGCCGCTTTTGTCAGTTTCTATTCTGAGTATTCTATTTTAGGATCGTCGCTTTTTTGGCTCTCTTACCTCTGATACTGCAGGTTAAACTCCTGCCTCGTCACATTGTACCTGCTCTTTTTTATGAGCTTGTATCAGTGGGCCGATAGAGGTGTAGTCTGATTGGTTTGCTCCTTGATTGGAATATTTGATTTTCAATATGTTTCAACAGAGGTAAAGATTCTGGGCAACCCTGAAGAGACATTACTCTGCAGTCAATCTATTTTTTGTCACGTAAAACTGATTAAAATAGAAATTGCTTCACCTTGGCTGTGTGGGGTTATAATGCTGTGCGTATCAGCATTAGATCAGTTTGATTGAACAGCTTTCTATGATGCCGCTCACCGATTGGCCGGTTTGCTTCCATCACTTTGTGTCCGCTGACTGTGGAGATTAGGTGATGTAATTATTCTGACTTCCCCTCACTAGCCTGTAGTGGTGTGAGCTCTGATGAGACAGATTGCAGTGAACAATAAATCTAACAAAAGGCTAGCAAGCAGACTAGCAGTGCACATAGGTATGCATTTTCAGTTAATGTGAATCAATGTAAATGAGTCAAACAACAGGATGCATTCTTTTAAACGTGTAGCAATCAAACTTAATGCGTGTGTGTCACTATTTTACCGTTATCATGCCTCTGCTGACAAAACACTCTCATTTAGGCATCTGAGTCACAACTAAGTCATCACACACACGACGGAGTTGCCAGCCATTTCCTTTTATTAGACGTGTGACTTAAGTCTGATTAGCGTGAGTCATGTTGACTTTGCACACGTCTCAGTCAGACCAATTTTTTTCTAACAAATCCAATTCTGTTTTCCCACTGCACTCCGTAGGCCAATTTAATATACATTACCCTTTATATGTATGCGACACCATCTCAACCCCTGTGTAGTTTGCTCCTATTACATTTTCACTCACTGTGGGATCATTTTTCACTGCGGTGTAAAATCCTGCACCTCTATGGAAATAGTACAACCATGGCAACAAGTAGAGGGAACTCGGAAATGTTTTCTGTGCGGTATGACACAGTTGCATGGCAGAAATCATAAAAAAAAGAAAACAATAATGTTGAATTTCTCCTGGAAAAAATCTAAGCAATGTATACAATATTTTTCAAGTGCCTACTAGTGTTACCAATACTGGAAAGAATGGTGGCTCAACACACGATAGATATTTTACTACACACCAGGCATACTTCACACTATTCTGCACATCAGCTCTAAAAGATGTTTCACCCTTCTGAATGTATCTTCCAACAACTCACTCCACTGTATGCCGTTTTTGAACCGAGCTGCATTTATTTTAAGTATGTTTTTTTTTTCTCTCAGTCTCCCCAGTTAGTTTCAATTCTTGTCTTCTCTCTGCTCTGTGTAAACACAGCCTGCAGTTCAGACGAAGAGTTAGTCACGGCGTCACGGTTGCACTGAGGAACGATTTATTTTTGGCAAATGTTTAAATGAGACATGTACGATAGTTAGTTTTTGATGAAATGTCACGAACGGCATGTCATGTGTGACCCTGTGTGCAAATCCAATTATTCTTCCCATTTTTTAAATTCCCGGATCCGATAGTGTAACGTTAGTGATTTTTGTGGGTTCTGGGATTCATAGGATTAAGTTAATATAGAAACATCAAACCTAACATAGCATACATGCTTCAGAGCTTAAAGAGTTTTTAAAGCATCATTTCTACTATTTCTTTTTAGTTCTTGTTGGTTTAAACAGGGAGACAGTGGACGAATGAGTTCATGGCTGATCTGTGGTGTATTTGTATTAAAAAAATTACAATTTGAGAGTTTAAAAAAATGCAACTTCACTGATTTACTTTACACTGATTTAATGTATAAATCAGTGTATCATCTGCATAAGTGAATATATTTGATCAGTGCTACTTAAATGTATATCCTTAATCGTTTATAGCGATTTTCTTAATACTTTATGACATCTTATAAATGTGAAATTAAGACACTGACGGTACAGTTTTATCTTGACAATCCTGTACATTAATACTTTCTTCAAGCAGCATCTGTGCCTGTACATTTTAAGCCTGTTTGTCTTTCAACTCATAATTGCGCTACAAATTGCTAAACCTCTGCCGCTGACAGGCTCCTATTACATGAAAATAGATCTTGAATTGTGCAATTAGGGTTTGTATTCTCCGTGGCTCCAGACGAGCTCAGAATAAACCTCACAGTCTCTATGATAATAACAATAAAGTCATTAAGCGCTGCTTCTTCTAAATGTTGATGCTGCAGGCCGGTTATAGGTATTTAATGTATAAATTGGTATATCATCTGCGTAAGTGAATACATTCGATCAGGGCTACTTAAATGCATATCCTTAATCCTTTACTTTCTTATTACTTTTTGACATCTTATAAATGTGAAATTAAGACACTGAAGGCAAAATTTTATCTTGACAATCCTGTACATTAATACTTGCTTCAAGCAGTACCTGTGCCTGTACATTAAAAAGTTTTGTAACTGTGTTCTTTTGTGCGCTGCACTGTGCATGAAACTGATTATTATTTGAACACCTGACATTTATACAAGGACACATTAACATACTTATTACATCCTCACGGTTGGTAACTAAATGGTTCAAAGTTACCAAAGTTTGGGGTTAAACATCTCATTCAAAGGTAATTTTCACCCGCTGTGCCGTGCAGATATCGCTACACGGCACTTTAGAAGTCATTATCATTCATATCAGATTTGCGATGGGCAGGAGGAGCTTCACTCTCTGCTGCCTTTCCCCATCTACAGCCCACTCCTCTGCAGTCACAATTAACATTTCCACCCTGGGGGATGTTAAACTCTACATGCCGCTGTGACACCACAGTCAGGCGCACTGTGTGATTTGTTTTTCATACAAGTAGGTCTTAACCAAATTTGTGTGCTTAGTACTTGACTTCTGAACTGAACACTGCTCACAAAGCTTTGATGGTCAGCCAAGTGTCTTTTCAGTGTTTAGTATCGTACAGCAGAGGGGTGTTGTTTGGCTCGTTAAAGTCTGATGCCAAATCATGCTCGAGTGTTTAAATCCTGACAAGCCTGATAATTTTCTGCCTGTCTGGTGATTCGTGAGTTAGCTTGTTCTCTAATATCAACATCTTTTTTATCATTCATGAGGCCAGTATTTTCTCCCAGCTGAAGGCTCTTTCACTCCCATCACGTCGTGTACAGTAATTGGTCTAATTCACCGATGTGTCTTACAATTAAATCTGTGGGTCTTATGCTGGGCTTTACAGTCTGCAGAAGATACAAAGAGAGTAGCTTTGATTTATTTTCCTTTAAATTATTGCTGTCAGTCAATGAGCCCCTTCAATCGAATCAAGGTGGCGCACTTTTTTTTTTCTGGACCGCTGGATTGCAGGCAACATGCACATAATGAACAGAAACAAAGCAGGAACCACCTAGACTTTTATTTTACACACTGGATTGGCAATTTAGACACAGGTCTGAATGTGAAATGAGGTAATCAGTGAGGCCGTGTAAGATGCTGAGTGTGAAATGAGTCCATTTTACGTTAGGAATCGTTTCGACATTTTGGGAGATGGATTTATTCCCTGTTTCGTCAAGCGTCAGATGAGAAGACTGATACTTCTCTCGTGTCTGTCTATTAAATTGTTTGTGTTTAGTTTGGCATAAAGACTGGAAGCTCTGTCCAAAGGTTAGAAGAGTCTAACATTGCCCTTAAAGCTCATTGATTAGCACATTATATCTTGTTTGTGCAAAAACAGGAGAAGTTTTATGGTTTAGGCCTATTTCTTGACCAGAAGCAGGGTCCATTGGAGTTTTATTGTCATTGTAAGGTTAATAAGACTGCAGGACTCTAAATCAACACTGGTATTGATCTTCTCATGTAACTCTCTGCAAGAAAACAAATACGCCCATTCCCCAGAATATGCAACTATTTCTTTACATTTTTTTTCTTGTGTGGCTCCATGTGTTGAAATTTGGAGACGTGCTTTGTTATGATATTGTGTAATTGCAATGCCCAAACAGTAATACATGAATTACTACATTTCTGAATGCTATTATGTATGTTATTGGTTTTATTAAGGTTCCATTAGGGATGTTGTCGACTGAAATCATACCTACTTTTCAACCAATCGATTGGTCTGCAAGTTATCTTTAGATGAACTGAATCTGCCTGCTGGTCTTATTAGCCTAAACAAATTCTAAATCAGCTAAAAACGGCAGTATTTGCAGCATAATAAATCATTTAAGTCCTGTTATGATAAGAACAGACTCCGAACACACCAGCACATCACTGCCTGCATTCATCAGCCTCATCAGCCTGTGATCCCAGCACAAGAACTATTGATTATTATAACACAGACAAGTTAACCTACTGTTTTAAATGATCTGCCACGTTGGCGTTTGAGCTGTGAAATGCAAGCTGTGGCCATTTGTTTGACCAGAATGCAGCCGCTTCGTTAGTTTGGAGCTAAGTCTGAGATAATGTTCAGTAAGTGTTAAATAAGTTAGACATAGTGAGCTCACAAGTAGTCTGTTCCTCCTGCCACCAAAATGAATACGTTAATCCAGGAAGGTTATGGATGTTGCTCATCATATATCACGCCACTTCAGCGGCATTTCACGTCTATCAGGTTTATAAAAATGGTGACTCTACATGCTATAGATATTTAACTGCATTTATAATCTGTTTCTACACTCGTCTCCTCTCCAATCTGTATAAACGCTGCCTGCAGTTCAACCAAGTTTTCTATTAATCTTTGTCATGTGACAGAATTTTTTTTATTTTTTTTGCAGAATCTGGTGCAAACAGTTTATATTTAGCAAATTTTGAATCGAGACAGGTATAATAAAGTGATTTTGACTAAGTATCCTAATTTTTTTTGCTTAGACTTTTAGTTTTTTAAACAAATGTTAGCTTAAAGACCATCAGAAAGCTTAAAAACATTCTATTTTTTTTCTTCCACAGTCTCTGACTCTGATCAATGGTGTAATTTATTGTAATCTATATAATTTTAGCTTTTCTCTTGACATTTATAGGCGATAACACATGAAATGGTTATGGTTGGGGTTAAAGTGGGGTTGGGCTCATTCATTGCAGCTACGTGATGTGAAATAAGACGTGAAATGCAAAACATGCATTCTGATAGCATGTGCAGTAGGGGTGGGAATACGATACGATATGTGATACATGGCTTACGATACCGATACTATCACACTGCGATAATCGACATATTGCAAGACAATCACATAATGATACATCACGATATCCGATGTCCTCCATTATGCCTGTACAAACTCTTCTTGGGCCAATTCATTTCCGCTCAAGTCTCCCTCGTTCATGTGATAAACGCCACCTTTTGGAGTCATTAAGTAGTGACGCTGGGGAAATGGCAGCTGGCAGGGGAATCTGGCAGGGTTTAGAGCGCCTTATTAGAGCGCCTTATTATATGAATTAAAATATCGATATTTGGCACCAGCGTATCGATACTCATATCGCACGAGGAGGGACAACGATATATCGCTGTATCGATATTTTGTCCTACCCCTAATGTGCAGTGACTTGGCGTGCTATTCAGACGCCTTTTCATGATACCAGGCTGGATGTTGCACTTTTCTCCTTATGAAAATAACACAGAGACTGTCCAACCAATGAGAATTAGATGCTTTACTGCTCAAGGAAGACAAAAATTACATTCACTAGATGACAGCAGCAGTGACCCCAGACACCAGTAAAGGCGTCCAGTGTCTTATCTTCAGTTTATCACAGCTCTAATCTGTAACCACTGTCAGTTTGCTGATACTGTAAACGCATTTTCTTACACGACACCGTGGTTTTCTCTACAGGAACCTGTCGTCACATCAGCAGCTCCACAATAAACCTCAGTCTACGTCTTATAATGTAGAAATCTGCCGTAGAATCTGTGCCGCCGACTGTTTGACGCCCAGCGCTGCTATGTGTGTTATTGTGAACGTCTTCCTGTGCTTTTCCTTTGTGTCCACTGCCCATAACTCTCTCTATCCATCTGTCACTTTGGTTATGTGTGTGAATGAGCATATAAAGAGAGAAGCAGACCGCCTTCTGTCATTTTGCGCCAACTCAGAGCTTAACACGAGCAAAAGAAACGCAGAGATGTGGATTGTCCTCTGACAGAAGCATCCTGCTCATCAGCCTCTGGAAACAAGTGACTCAGATGACTAATTTCCCTGCCATCGACATGCTCGAGAACCCTTCACTTACTGAGAGGAGAAAAAAACTTTTTTTTTCATGCAGCAGAGGAAGAGATTCTCAAACCATTTTACAAGCCCAGTAATGGAGGCTGCTCACATTATTGCCTTGGTTTTTTTTCGTTTTTTTTGCTCTGGTGTTGTCCACTGTGCTGCGTGGGTGTTTGGCTGTCAGGTGCTTTTTGATGAAGTGGCTGCATAAAACCGGGGCGGAGAGAGGGAGCGGAAAAGATCGCCATCAATCTTCCGCAGCCAGACAGCCATCTGCTCCCAAAAACACCAGCCCCCTCAACAGCTTGTCCCCCTAAAACACTCACTGCGCCGCCTCTGCAGCTGGAGGTGGACTGTACACCACGCTGCCTGAATCAACACTCTGATGGATAGCTGTAGAGTGGCCGTTCTGCTACACCGTCTCCCCGTCGTGTACGTGAGGCCCCGTCAAGCCAAGCATGTCAGTACGCGCTGTTCCTCTCCGCCTTACAAGACGAAATTCATGATTTTTTTTATCGCCTGATTGGATTTATTATTTCATTGAGGCAGAGGGTATCTGTCTAAATCTGTTTTTTATTGCAGGTATTGCTCAGGTGTTGGGGAAAGTTAAATCATCACATCACACTGGCATGTGTACTGTTCTCTGCTTCCTCTTGTCTCCTGCCTGCGACTATAAAGCTGTTATCTCTCCTCTGCTGGTGGGTTTTGAGCTGAGGGAGGCGTCATGATCTCCCCCAGAGGCTCATGCAGCTCTCACTGACTGGAACAGAGTGGCACTCCACTTCTTCCTCTTCTTCCTCTTTTTTAAAAATTTCTTTTCATCTGTTTGCATTTCAAATCATTACACTTTCATGTGCTCAAATTCAGCAGCAGCTAATATGATTTCATAGCTTAGCATCCTTTTTTTTTACCCTTAAATATTCATACCTGATCGTGCATTAGCATTTCGCTTTTTACCGCTCCTTCATGCATTCCTTATGTTTATTCAGCCTTTAATGTAAGTAGCTCGCTGTCAGGAACTTCGTATAGGATCCTCTGAAAGGTGCTCATAACTTATTCACATTTTACTTTACACATGTCATCAGATATGTCTAGCGGATATATTACGCAATCTCAGGGATGAGCTGTCGGCTGTTTAATATGCTGCAGGGACTTCTTACAAAGAAGGGGCGACGTGCCGTTACAGATTGTGTGACGGCCCCGAGTCAGTCACACATTGATTTGGGTCATTAAATTGATGGAAGAGTTCCTTTTTAACCACCTCTTAGTCAGCAGTAAGCCTGTTCCTTTAGTGTCTCTGCTCTACCGCTGCACAATAACACTCTGCTCTCTGTCTTTATTTTGCATTTTTTCTGGCTGCCACCTCAGAAGCAATTTGATATCTGGCAACTTAAACTGTTAACAACAAGGGGGCAGCAATAAAAAAAAAAACTGTCAAATCGCAGACGGAAAGGAACAAGTCTGTTTCTTTGATCATGAAACCAACAGTTTCCTCTTCTGACAAGCATCAAACCAGCCTTTTGTAAACTGCGTGCTGTTTGGCTGCATTTTCCATGCGGAGCAGACTGAGGAGAAAGACATTTACTGCAAACACACACACACAGCAGTATGTTGGCAGAGCGGCTATGTCGCACACTCTTATCAGATTCCATTAATACGTGAGGCAGACGGATTAATTAGGACCCAACAAGTGGAGGGATTTCACGTAAACACAGTTAATTAAACACCATTTCGATTAACCTCCTAATCAACAGTTCTCATTGCCTTTAACAGTTTTATTCCCATTGCAGCCTGCAGGTCCAGAGAACAAGAGCGCAGATATGACAGAATGTTTGAATTCATAAGTGCCGTTTGACTCGCTCTGTCAATTTTATAAATGGACTCGAAACCTAGAGCTTAGAAAAAGTACTCGACTGATTCAACATTGATTCGACAATGAAAAGAAAAGATTCAAAATCCTACTCAAGGAAAAGTACTTGTGTATTATTTTGTAGTATAATTATGACACAACGTGTGCAGCTTAGTAGCAGTACTTGTTGAAACAGGGGCTTAATTCACATCCTTTTATTATGCAAACAGATGAACGTTCCAATAGTGTTTTAAGCAGAGTCAAAGGTCTGTACTTGTTCTGCATAAAAACATCCCCAGTGACTGATCCATTATTAGATTGCTTGTACCGACACACCAATAGCGCTACAAGTAACATTTATTTTCATTGTCAGTTAATATCTTGATTGTTTTCTCAGTTATTTGATTAACTGTTTGGTCTGATGGTGAAAAATGTTGATCAAAGTCCGAGATGACGATGTCAAATGTCTTCCCAAAGATATTCAGTTTACTGTCACAGAGGAGCAAAGAAACCAGAAAATACACAAGCTTAAGACGCTGGAATCAGAGAAGTTTTACTTTTAAATAAAATAGCTGACAACTAGATAAATCATTGCAGCTCTGCACACCAATGTCCCTGTAAGTAGCATTTAAACGCTAATCCAGCGTAGTAATTCTAACAAGATAATGACCGATAATGTAATAATACATAAATAGGACTGCGTTTCTTGGAATTAAAAGATTTTTTTGCAGTTTTTGTGCAGTTTGCTCATTAAAAATAGGTCTAGTGGATGGCATAGTCGTCATATTCATTCATCAAGGATACGTCCCATAGCTCTCGCTCTCCTTAATTATGGTTGTAAGAGCCAATTTGAGAATTAGTTGTTGTACAAAATCTTTATTTAGAATATTGTTTATTTGCTTGGATATGTAAATTCATCATTTAATGTCAGTGTCTCTGTTGGATGTTGTATTGTCAAATGAATTTACCGCATTTTTTTTCTTGG
>OMNN01007722.1:5868-19484 GCA_900302755.1 Chromis chromis
GTGATGATATGGTACAATTCTTCGGTAAGACATTGGTTCGAAAGAGAAACAGAGTCACAGGTCATCTTCTAGAAAATCCAGTAAATTCCAGCATGAAATGCACAGAAGCTACAATGTTTGAGATAACACTAGTTTCAAATCCACAGTATTGCAAAAGGGGGGGAAAAAATGTAGCACCCTGGGCATAGAGGGAAAAAACATACCCAGCCCCCTCTGGTTCCCCTCTCTTCCTGCCTATCTTTTTCTGTTGGTATCCTCAACACCTTTCTTTGGGATTTACTTAGAATATGAAAGGATTGAAGCTACACCTGGCTTGACAGACACTGTGCTACTTTATTAAACCTCATGCGCCAAGTACGGCACCGTATTAAAATTGAAAGAGAGGCGGTGAGAACCCGATTCCTCTGGATAGGCAGTGTGAAATCCTTGGTCAAAGCACCTCGGATCTGTCTCTCCTCGCACCCAGCTCCCTCTGAAGCACCACGAGGCCCTATTGATATTTAGATGATGCCGTCGTAGGACAGGCATTTTTTTTTTTTAAAGATATTGATTTTAAATTGCACATTAGGCCTATTCCATGCTGCTTGCTATATCTTAAAGATGGGCCACCTCTCCCTTCCCCAGGCGCTATCTTACGTGTGGGAATTTGTATGGATTTTTTGGGGCTTGTTTGCGGCGATGGGGGGAGCGAATGCAATAAGTGCTCCATTACTTACACAATCTGTGAGTGCTCAGAAAATTAGTCACTAGTGACCTCTTGGCCTCCTTCTTATACTCATTCACAGTCAAAAGACCTGATGGGAATAAGAATAAGGTAAAACTAATGGGGTGATGCTCTGGCAGCTATGCAGCCCCTGCAGAAGTGGCATGTTAGAGAATATAACGCTGCTATGTGGATTAAATTAGTAAAGTTATGAAAAACACATAGTCATGGCAACTCCAAACAAATGCATTTATTATTTAAGAAGGGATTGCACCCATGTATGTGAATCAACAATACACTGAGGCACTATGTATGATTAATATAGTTTCAATATTCTCTGCACCGGCTCCACAGAGTGAGCTACTTTACATTTCCACATCTGCAAACATCATTAAAAGTTTCTAAAATTGGATTCTTTTTGCTCGTCAAATTTGCAAAGCAGTTCTGCACTTTCTGTTTACATGTGTAAAATGTCTGACATGTGTTTGACGAGTCGTATTTAATTTAAAAATTGATGTTAATAGAATTTCCCCCTCCCCACCTAAATGAATGTCAACACTATTCTTATCGCTGGACGTGTCTCAGCTGACCAGTCAGATGCCGCACACAGCCGTGTTCACCTGCGATGAGTCCAAGTGTGGTTTGATTTTACATTTCCAGAATATCGCACAAGTGTGGCAGCATGACAGCAGCAACACGAGTGAGAGACCTGCTGAAAATCTTGGTTTTAAACTGACACTGCATGTGCAGACAGCAGCCACGACTACAGTCATAATGCAGACTGTGGGAACTAAGACTGCAAAGATTTAGCAGCCCTCATGCTCATAATGTGATCAGCACTTACTTTTTCATTTTCCCTTTGCAATGCTTTGTTATTACTTTCTGTTATACTATTTTATGTTTTGTTTCTTCCCCCTTTGTTTCATTTGTTTAAGCTGGTTGCAACTGTCTTTTGTTCTTCCTTTTGAGAGCCAGCAGCAGCTTGGCCGTGTGAATATGCTCGATGGTGCTGAAGGCAGCTACAGAAGGACCCCTGTGATGCAGCACGACAGAAAATGGTGGGAAAAAAGTACGTCTGAGAGTCATGCTTCAAAATATTGCTTTTAAATGAGGAAGAAAATTCCAGTGTGACTATTTTTTCCCTGCTTGCATTACAGTTACAGACATTTTGTACACGGAGGCTCCGTCACTCCCAGTCAGCCTGATTTTGCTTTCATGCTCTCTCTGCGCAATAAAAGTAATAAAAATTAAATAAAACTAATAAATAATAGAAATAAGACAAATAGCCGCAGAGAATAACAAATATTCTTTGTGGTTTCGATGAAACCCATAATCTCACGATAGCAGCCAAAGCCTTCAAACAAACAAAACAAGAGACTTTAACCAACAACAATTGGCGCCTAAATATTTAAAAGGTTTTTTTTTTTCAGAATATTATTTTGAAAACAACTAAGAATAAAGGACATAGTTAATCTCTCATGATGTAATTACATGCCCTCAATATGATTGATAAGGAAACATGTTTTTTCATGGCAGATGCGTCTGGGACCAATAATTATCCTAACATGTATTTGCCATCTACTTTTTTTCATACAAGAAACTTTGATACCGTAAGTCGAACTTGCTGCCTTACGGAAATTCATGCTCTATCGTAGAGAAGGGAGGGCAGGTGTTGTAAAACTTGGAGCACTTCCTGAGTGTTATTTTGAATGAAAATAAAGTGGAATCAGCACAAATCGAACAAATGATGAGAAACGACCTGGCAGAAGGTAGTTTTCTCCCTCTGAGGTGATACTGAGGGAGGAGAAGAGGAGCAAAGAGGCCCTCTATTCCCCTCCCTTTTCCTGTCTTTGCTTCTCTCACTCTTTTTCTCTCACTCTATCATTTTCTCCACATCCCTCTTCTCCCAGTTCTCTCTTTCCCCGCTCCTCTCACTCCCTATATCTCTTCCTCCCTCCCTTTCACCGTCTCAGAATTTGAAAGGCCTTGTATCTTCCCAGCTGTACATTTCCCCCCAGTAAAAGGAAGAAAAAAAAAAAGAAAAGCAAGGCAAATAACAGTGATGCATTGCTTAATTTAATAAATGAAGCTTGAGAAACCTGATCATACAACACACTTGTCTCTATAAAAGAGCACAAGGGGGACTGACTATTGCCAGATGCCGCTGGATGACTCTGAACAAAGAGGACACACACATGTAATCCCTTTGGGTTTGAGGCGACACTGTCTATCCGATGGGTGCCAACAGAGCTCTCACTCTGTATGAGTGACTGTGCTTTGACATCACAGGGAGTGGAGGAAAGATACTCCCTCTTTATGAAGAGTAAGATGGAAAATCCATTTACCCAAGCTGACTCATAACCAAAAAAGAAGAAAAGAAAAAAAAAAACGTGTTTTAGCTTTCAAAAATGAATCCATGATGAAGCTGCGCTCTATGTATGGAAATGTGGAGGCCTGGTCGTCTAGAGGGGAAACAAAATCTGTCACAACTCTGTAGGACTCCCAACTTGCTTGAGTTAGGTGGTGAACAGAGCAAGAGCAACTCAGCAGCAGCTCACAAAGAAACCCTAAGATGTGAAAGAAATTAAGGACTATCCAAATGTTATTTTTTTTAGTCCGTTGGTTCATGGTGGGTGGATTTTACAGGCCAAACCATTAAAAACATGTATTATCTCAGTCACACAACAGTAACTATAAAGTTCACAAGTTCTGTACTTAATTAACAGGTCAGCCAAGTTTCTTGGAATCTGTCAAATTGATATAGTAAAACATAACAACAGGCATGCATCACAACATGAGCATTACAAGGAATACAAGAACACAAGCAAAGGATTCCACTATATCATAAAGTGTAGTCATGATGGCAAAAAGGCTAACATAGATTGAAGAACAGAGCTGACAACACCCAAAGAAGGTGTTAAGTTTGGGCAGGCATTTTTTGTACGGAAACTACACTTTAGCTTGGACTGTAAAGCCTCAGCTTTGAACATGTAAACACAACGTGGACAGTATAGGCAGCTGTGGCTCAGGTGATTGAGGGAATTGTCTACTAACTGCAAGGTTGATGGTTCAGTCCTCATCACCCCTGCATGCTGAAGTGTGTTTGGGCAAGACACTCAACTTGAGGATGAGGTTTTTAGGACTAACAAGTCTCCTGATGAATGCCGTGGCTCCTTTCCTTTGGGAGGGCTGGTACGACCACAAGTAACTGCAGTCCCATCATGTCCTGAACTGTGACATCCCAATACTTTTCAGATATGCTGATATTCATGTCAACGTCCTTGCTGCACTAATCAACAAACCAACCGATTTTTCAATGTGGCTACCGCAAAGTGCTACCGTCAATATGCGAAGCAGATACACTTATAGGAGCTTTACCAGTTTGAATTGGCCTCAGAAGGAGGTTGGAGGGGTGGAGGGAGCATAAGTTTTAAGACTTTGCATTCGGGAGTCTTTTATGTTCACGTATTGTTTGGTAAAGATCCATCCGTCCGTCCGTCCGTCCGTCCGTCCGTCGGAGTGGCAGCAGGCTAAGCAGGGCATTCCAGACCTTCCTCCAGATGTTCCCACGTCAAATGATATATGTAATCCCTCCATCCAGTTCTGGGTCTACCCCAGTGTCTCCATCCAGCTGAATGTGCCCGAAAGACTTCCAAAGGAAGCTACCCAGGAGGCATCCTAATAAAATGGTCACTTCAGTTGGCTCCTTTTATCTGAGCTCCCTTAAGAAAGTTCAACCTCCTCCTCTCCCTGTCTGTAATGCTGAGTCCAGCTACCCTATGGAGAAACTAAGTTTGGGCGCTTGTATCTGCATCCTCATATGTTCGGTTGCAGAGCTCATGACCATCGGCGAGGGCTAGATCAACTGGTAAATCAAGAACTTCTCTCTTCACCACGGTGGTCCGATACAATGCCTACATTACTGCTGTACCAAACTGTCTCACGCTCCATTTTCCTGTCACTCGTGAACAAGAACCCCAGATACTTAAACTCCAGATGACATGGACATCAAACATATGGCATTGAAAAGTGAAAATAAAACACACCCAGTGCTTTTAAATGTTACAACAAGGGGTCATGACAAAGTGGCTGAAAGTGACGAGTTTCAACAGAATGGCTTGTCTAAAAATGAACATATTACTTATAAATGTTTCACTGTTATTACATGTAAACCTGTTCATTTTGACCACGCCATCCTGTTGCCAGTACACGTGTAAATTTTCAAGAACTGCCGCTGCTCCACAGCCTGCGAAACTGTCCCTGAAACGATGGCACCATATAATCCATAGACAAATACATTTCAAGCTGACTTAATCTGTAGGATCACAAGCAAGGGTAGCCCACATTATTAATGAGCCATTTAAACAACACCTAATCTGTGCTGAACTGTGTCA
Organism: Chromis chromis; assembly: GCA_900302755.1. Taxonomy (NCBI): domain Eukaryota; kingdom Metazoa; phylum Chordata; class Actinopteri; family Pomacentridae; genus Chromis; species Chromis chromis. Next base: position 10,966 of record OMNN01007722.1, read on the forward strand.
GCATTGTTTGTGTGTGAAGATAGTTTCATGATAGTGCAGGAATAATGCACCTGTGAATTTCCTGGTGAAATTGTATAATTTACAGTGTATTTTTTTTTACTATCAGTGAAAAATCTTCAAAAAAAACTGTTTAAAGTCTGGTTCCTCATTCATTAGGCCAGTTAATATCCCACCATTTGTAGGCTTGAATACAAGATAAAATTGCTTGCTAAGGCATTTTTGGACTCTGTAAATGAGAGAGCATATTCGACTCCTTGAAGGAACATTGGTTTTTTTCAGTAAAGTATGTACGCTCCGACTGAGAAAGAAAGATCTGATGAAATTCCTTTGTCATGGGTGGAGAAAGACGATTATTTATGGTGTTGTTTTCGCGTATGTATTTCCCTAATTAAAACATATTGGCTTCCAAAAGCAATATAAGAAACAAATTGCTTTGGCATGGCTGTGGCAGTTTGGAGGACAGACTCTGCATATTGGCAGATCAAATGAGATGGGATTTGGAGTCTTTGAAACTACATTTGCGCTTCAGTCTATGGTAATGAGGCCTAGCAGAATGATATCACCATCCCCAAATATTTAGTTTGTCATTTTGTGGTAACGGGCCTCGCTGCGTGCATGTGAGTAACGTTGACGCTCTGTGCATTCGTGGAGCAGCTTTCGGAGAGGGGTGAGTCGAGCATCTGGGGATTACTTTTACAGATTATAAATAAATGTAAAGATTCATATGGTGGTCATTATCGTAGATTAATAATGATTACATTTCATTTCAAATCAACAAAGATGATTTCTTTTAACGAATGACCTCAACAGCAATTCTGTGTCTTATAACCTGTTGCTTTTTAAAGCTGCGTATAGCATGAATCTGTGTGTGTATGTGCATGGGTGTGCAATGTGTGTGTGTGTGCAACGGAGAAAGATGGTTTCAATTGTCTGACTGTGACAGTTTCAGCTGGGACTCAGAGGAGACCATGAAACAACCCCTCCTCAAACAACAGCAAGGGGTGGCGATACACTGCAGAGATAATGGCCTCTTTGAAAACAAGCAGGCCCTCCCCTCCTGTATTTTGGAGGGAACATATGTTTGCCTGTCTCTACTTCTGTCAACAGCCTCCACTACAGTGGCAGAGACCAAAGAGAGCTCTGCTCCTCGTGTGCCGAGGGGAGGAGAGCTTCCCTGTCAGGCATGGCTGATATGACGACTCATTTCGCAGCAATGCACTGGTGTGGTTTCTCCGTAAACATGGCTATGAAAAATGCTTTTCTGGGAGGAAGAAGTTTGTGGTGGAGACAAAAAACATGACATAATCCATTCCAAAAAAGAGCTGCTCTATCTGAATTGGTAAGAGTTCCTGTTGGGTAAACCAAACCCTATACCCCTCGACCTCTCTCTACCCCCAGTTATGAGTCTCACTCTTTCTAGTCTTCAGAGAGTGAATACTGAAACCAGATGTTTTTAATAGATAACAAATGTCAGAGGCAATAGCTGACAGTACACCTGGTACAGTACAGACAGGATGACCGGCTCAGGTCATGTGAACTTTTCCCAACTCTTTCCTGATCGTGTTTTTTTTCTTCTTCTTTTTTCTTTTTTTTGCAGGACTGTCAACCACAACTTTTCACTTAACACCAGCATCACCAGGCCAAAATAATAGAATAGTTTGTTTTTTGACAAATTAGCTACATAACTAATGACATTACCGTCAGCTTTGGCTAATTGTGGTAATTAGCAGAGGTTAGCATGCTAGCACTCTAACCTAACACCTTCTAAACAGGTTAGCATTGCCATTGTAAATTATTAGCATGTTATTTAAAGTACTGCTGTTCCTGTAAGTACAGCCTTGCAGAGCAGCTGGTTGGCTGTAGACCTTGAGAAAAACCGTGCAACAAAAGCACACTTACTATCTCGTACGAATAAGGCGTAAGTACTGTCCTACTACTATTTTTTCATCATGAGGTCTCTGATCTGTGGTGGGCTTTTTTAGGACTGACATCATCTGCACTGTATATAATAATCCTTTCATACTGATCAGGGCTCGCTGAGGGTTCGAGCCAACACGGAGACCAGTAGGGAAGGGTGGTCTGCTCCCCCAGTCTCTGATGATTGATGACACTTCTTGTGACACTGACAGAGAGGGATCAGCAAAACAACCAACAACTTCTGCATAACTCTGCTTGAGCCAGACGCCAGTGATGCTATTGTGTCATCGGCACTGGCGCACACACACTGAGACACTAGTAAACACATCCGCCCACCAACTCACACACACGTACTGAGTCACTCAAAAGGATGGGGTTGATTTATTATCGCTGAAACATAGTTTCTCATACATTATAAATGAATGCTGGATGTGTTTTCACCCTAATACTCTCTTATAAAACAATGATTATCTTCTGTTCTATATGGATTGGATTACTCCTACACCTGTGCTCTCAAGCTCTCAATTTTTTTGTCTTCTCTCCAAAATCAGCTTCTAGCCACCTGTTCTAATGACTGTAAAGGGTCTCTGGGAACGGAGATCATCCACTGCAAAAAATATCCCTCTACTTCATGGCCATCAAGGCATTTAGTCAAAAAAATGACCTTTTAAATGATTTCTTAAAGTGAAGGACAGTCTAACCTCTCTTTTTTTCATAGTTATAGTTTCATAGTCATAATTCATATCTAGAATAATAAATTTGTAGTCGCTGAGATAATGGCTAACATCTGGAAATTGGCACCATCGCTGTTGGAGTATTTATAGTGACTCCCTAACTGATAGAAATGACTACCCAGTTACAAAAATAATACTTAAGCTGTAGAAAACCAACATTTTCCTTTAAAATAACTGAAAAAATACAGACTCTTTGTTGTTTTTCTGCGTCTACATTGCTGACCAATCAGTTGCATTTTACCAGGGAATCGGTGAAACTTAAATAACTTCTAGCACGCCCAAGGAACACAGTTAACTGCATGTTTATAATAGATACAGGTCCAAAATGTACAAAAGGCAAAGTCAAGATAATATATTACAGATTCTAGCACGGAGACTGAATGACTTCCGACATTTTTTCCAGTGTGGTTTGCTCTTAAATCATCATTTTTCAGTTTCACTCTTGCAGCTGCACAGATGTATGATTTACAACATCAGTGTCTCAAGTCACTTTCACTTTACTGACTTATCAATTTCTCTGCATGAAGAACTCGGACAAACTCATGTGACAACTCGCAGCACATGATGACATTTAAAGAGCCGGCCATTAACAATATATCTGGTTGCAGTCAGAATGGACCATTTTATTGCTGAGTGCATATCAAATAATGGTGTCTGCTGGCACATCGATGTGAACAGGACACACCAATGTCTCCGCGTCAGCAACTGGGCCACATAGACCGTCTTGTGGCCGCTCCCATTTGGCGCCAGCCCCTACAGACCCAGAATTCCTCACTTCATAAAAAATGTTCAGGCCCATTCATGGTGCCTGGTAATCAATACTAGCGGCACAGCTGTTACACCATAAAACGGCCCTTAATTTGGAGACAGCCCCTTCCTCTCCGTCAGTTAGCTTTTGTGTCAGTGGTGAGATGTTAGCGTTAGCATCACCTAGATGTACTGTAGGTAGTGATGGCAGTGACGGGGCCAAAATTGAGTGAAGATTACAGGGTGGGTTCTGGCCTTCTTATTTTGTACCATCACTAAAAGTGCGCTGATAATTTGCAGCGTTTTTATAAACCTCCTCCCAGATGTCAGAGAGAAATGTTGCATGACTGTCAAGGTTCCATTTGCTGCAAAAAAAAAAAAGCATGTAAAACACTATCGGAGTGGCGTATGTTGTATAAAGAATAATTAAAATGATATGAATAATAAACAATGCATTATTCGGCTGACTGCAGTGTTTTTCTAAGTGCATACTTTTCCTGGCCGGTGTTTTCTTCCTCACCGAAAGCTCAGCAGTGAAATACTGTACTACAATGCAGCAGTGCAATCTGATACGTTCTAGACGAGACCTTGAAGAAGGCCAGAACCACATCTATCAGTGACTAAATCTGTCCTTGCATTCTCGGGGAAGACTCTCAAGGATGAAGCAAGTCTTCAAAAGCGTCTCTCCCTTTTGATGTAAACTTCTGTGACTGGTAGGGTGCCTCTTCAGCTCCGCCGTCTTTTAATTGATTATGTGAGGCAGAGGGCACTGTATTGTAAATGAGGTGATAGACAAAGACCGCAATGCTCAGTAGCTTCACCCTCTGTTATTTTCCGCCACAGTGGCGGTTAACAGTAGAGAAAATCTCAATGTGTCATTCAGGAAAGAGGTCATGGGAAACATTCAGTGCTAAAAAACAAAATAAAAAAGTAAATTATTCCTTTTTTCTGATGTAAGAACATTACTGATTTATGAAACCGCCTCCCTTGTCAATCATGAATATGCATCATGAGTCTCAGTGAATTGCATTAGCAGCAGTTAAAACACACACATGTTGAGCATCATCCGTGAGCGCCCGCTAACAAAACAAGCAGAGGAGTCCGGACCTGCCTTTTTCTCCCGGTGGTAAAAAGGAACGTTGTTGCTAATAGACTGCAGCGGTGGAAATAAAATAAACCTTTAGACTCCGCTCGCAGCTCGGGGCACCATGACATTTGACAGTCTTTTATGGTGGAGAGTGAGGCGTGTTTGGGAGTCGAAAAATTCAATTGTGGCGTATTGATTCCCGGCCGTCTGTCATTATTCCCAGGTTGATTGACAGGTGGAAATTGGTTACGTTAAGCATTTCATATGTTATAGGGGCTGACATTTGTTTGTCTGCTCCCTATGTCAATATTGTTTAAGAGATCTGTAGCTTTATGAGATAGCATTATACACTGACTGTGGCTTTTGTGTGATGTTCCAATGTTTTTCCTGACATAATTTAAGATATATTAAAAACCAGCAGAATCTCGGGTTGTTTAATGCCAATATTATTGTCTGCCTCCAGGGGATCATGTATGTTCATAATCGGTGGCAGGCCTGTGCATGCACGCATATGTGCACTGAACACTGCACACACACACACACACACACACACACAACTAAAAATATCATCTCTGCATGCTTTCAGCCATATTTTGATTGACCTGTGTTGACAATTAGCATCCGAAGGGACCGCAGTGACCTCAGCATGCTGACAGTTGGCTCACCTGCTCCTGTGCTAAGTGTGGTATTTGATTCCTCCACATTACCACAGACATATCTCTATTTTTAAATTCATGTCAATCCAACTGGAGCGATGAGCGTGAGGTTTCATACTTCTGAGCCAAATATGCTGTCAATCATAAAAAGAGTTTAAAAACTTTTAAGATACTCTCTGGGAATCATTACAGTGTCCCTGAGGTACTCCCATCCAACCTTTTTTCTCATTGGAACCACCTCCTCGTATTTAATCTTCAAGGGATTAGTATCAAATTTAAGTTCAGATTTGTTTGCTGGGAAATGGGCCCAGAATTGATCTGATTATTCATGTTGGTAATGTGAATATTCCTAAAAATCTGTTTTGATCACTGCACCACATAATCTCTTTGCGTACCCTGTCAATACTCCTTGCATGATGACTAGTGATATGCTCCTAATGGTGGCGTTCCTGTGAAGCCGCTGGAGGGAATTATAACATGCTGAGAAAAATGTTGGACATTTGAGAAAAAACAATTTCAAAAATGAGTCATGATAACTGTTATTCTTCTCACAAGGAGAACCCACATATGCACACTGTCTATCAGCAGTGGCATTATTAAGTTTATTGTTTAGGTATTAAATAGGTTTCACAGGTGATGGTTGTATACGTTTAAGGGCCTGAATAGAACTACAAAGGCAATGCCTGCTTGTAGCAACCAATAACGTAATACCATTTTGCCAATAATGTAATAAGTTATTATGTTAATGGCCAAGCATTAAAAAAATCCTTTGAAAATGTAATAACTGCAGCCGATAATGTAATAATACATAAACAGGAAATAAAAGATTTATTTTTGCAGTTTTTGTGCAGTTTGCTCATCAAAAATAGGTATAGTGGATGGCATAGTTGCCACATTCATTCATCAAGGTTACGTCCCAGGGGCGCCCCGATAGCCTAATGGTTCTGTCGCGTGACCCATGTGCAGAGACGTAGTGGCTGTCCCGGGTTCAATTCCGAACTCGGGCGTTTACCGCATGTCCTTCCCCACTCTCTCCCATTTCCGTCTCTATTCACTGTCCTATCCAATAAAGACGTAAAAGGCCAAAAAATAAATCTTTTTAAAAAAAAGGATACGTCCCATGTAGCTCACACTCTCCTTAATTATGGTTTTAAGAGCCAATTTGAGAATTATTTGTTTCACAAAATCTTTATTTAGAATATTGTTTTTTTGCTGAGATATGTAAGTTCATTATTCCATGTCAGTGTCTCTGTTGGATGTTGCATTGTCAAATTAATTTACCACATTTTTTTCATGGAAAACATTTCATTCAAACTTTTTTCCAACATTTCTTAAGGAAAAACGATTCAGTCCTCACTTAAAACTGTATTTAAATAACTGGACTGGCTCTATAATGGTACAATATACAACATACAACATGAACACTCATTTACAAATGTAAAAAAAAAACTGAAGAGTATTATGAACGTTATTGGCTCAAAAACTTTATTACATTATTGGCCAGTTATTACGTTATTGGGTTTATTACAATTAAAATGGCCAAAATGATTACGTTACTCGCCGTTATTACGTTATTGGTTGCTACACTTGCTTCTCCCTGTTTGCGACTGGTAACACATTATTTCACCACTGATTTATGAGATTGATTTAGTGTTCAAAGGATGCCAGATTTTGTCTACACCATACTAGCACTGCAGGCATTATTGTCATGTGAACACTAATTATTTGCATAAAAGCTGCTCTACAGAGCTGGAGGCTATAAAACTGTTAGTCACACGTTAACATTACCATTGGCTGACATTGCTGGCTAATTATCTAGCTACTGAAAATATGCCAAAAAATAGCACACTTTCTTACTTTTTCTTTTTTTTAATAACTCCTCAAGACCTCCACAATGACACAAAATATAGTTACCATGACATTATTGCCGAGCTTTATTTGAGTGCAGCTAACTGGGGTTTTACAGCATGTAAAATTATTTTCGGCCTGTTTGTTGCTGTGATGTTGGGTCTGTTTATTTGGAGATGTTTGAGCCTGAAAACCCAGACACACCTCACTTGACACACTGCACCATTCAGGGCTGCCCTCTATATTGGCTATTTCTGAGTTATTCTTCGCTGGTCAAACCTTAAAGCAAATGTTTGGATTCAACTCGCCCATCCCTTTTGCCACACTAACATAAGCACTGTCCATATAGATCTCCAGTCCTGGGTCAACATTAGCTCTTAGCTGGACTTAGCATTGGTGAGGTCAGTGGATCAATAGTGAGACCACCTCCCCACTCGTGTACATGACATAATGTTTTCTATGTAAAACCAGAATTTCTCTTGAATATATTAATTGTTTAAACAGAACTTCCCAAATCTGACTTTCGTAACATAACATTTACCGTAAAATGACACTACTCTGCTTTAGAACACGTACCCCAGAGCATTGTCAACTGGCTGGACCAAATTTCTCATGTGTGTGCAGTGGCTTATCCTCAGCCTGGAGCCACACTTGTTGGGTTTAGTATTAACCTATTTTCCTCTACTGTTTGATGGACATGACCAGGTGTTTGAGTGGCTCAAGGGTGCGACAGTCTCTTTAGTAAGGTCTGTCTCATTGTTGTTTCCTAGTTGAAAACACTGCTTTGTAAGGACATGATAACAGGCCTCAGGCTGGAACTATCAGTACTCGTGATTTCCCCTTTTGTCGGATCCGCTGGAGATTTTTCATGTGCCAAGGGCTGCGGCTTTAAATTAGAAACTTGCTAAACTGCACATAACTGTAAAATGGCACCGCTGACTCTTGCATAACATTAATTAGATGCAGTGTGTGTTCACGGGCCAGAATGTTACCGCCATCGGCTTCGTGAAATACGTCATGTAAGGGATTTGTAATTTATATTCTGTGCTAGTTACAAAATTGGTGTTTCGCCCTGTGTCGTTAAAATTTATGAGTTAATGTGCTAATCAGTAGAAGTTATTTTTCAAAGTAAACTCTTATGTATCTGATCTCAGCATGAGGTTTGAGCTACGTTCTTCTATTTGTCTTTTTCAATTAGGCATTTTATTAGCACAACTTATTAAAGACAATACTGAGTTTTTTGTTGTTGTTTTTGTTGTTGTTGTTTTTTTTCCAAATTCCAGTGATGTCGCTGATCCACACATTATAAACTGTATTATCAGGACAAGTGATTTCTGAAAATATTTTTTCACTGTGATAAACTATAACTATACCTTAATTAAAATATATATATGTTATAATTACAATATTACCTCAACCCAATCATTACTGTATCTGCCATGCACAGATGTAGTTGCAGACATTGTCAATAAAAAAAAAAAAAAAAAAAAAAAAAAAAAAAAAAAAAAAAAAATTTTAAAAAAATAAAAA
>OMNN01007726.1:0-15424 GCA_900302755.1 Chromis chromis
ACCCACCCACCTTGGTTACACAGAGCAGAGGTTGGCGGGGTCACTTTGTCCTTGAAAGCTTTGGATGCTCTGAAGGACAGCATTGCTAGATAAAGACAGCTCAAGTATTGTGTATATATATGTGTGTGTGTGTGTGTGTGTGGGGGAGAGAGAGAGAGTGAGTTCTACCTGTATCTCACATTCACTCATTCACCCATACAAAATCAAGCAGAGAGGATGCAGCTCAATAAAACGCTATGAAAAAGATATATTTTGTACAAAACAGATATAAAAAGTCACACTTGATAGTATTTTCATATCCAAACATAAACATAATTACATTTCAACGATAATTACAGGTTTTTCATTTAAAATAAAGAGAGGCTGACGTGATGGAGGGGATTTGGAGGTCTGGAAAGCTACAGCAGACTGAGTGTATGAGGAGATTATTAATCAGTGGGTCCCTGCAGCGTTCTTCTTAATGAATATCATTCAATCATAACATTCAATGTTGAGCGAATGCTGATTTCGTGACGTGCATATGCTGATATCCCAGGCGTCAAACCCTTTGTTAAATGGTTTCAAAGTACTTTAGTTGGTTTCATTATCTTGGGACACCAGATGGATGGTGTTTGTTACATAAGGCGACGGATGAAGTCATCAGTTTACTACTTCGTCTTCTCTCTCCACTTTTACTTCCAGATTGTTATGTCGCTGTGAACTTCACCCATCTGGTATTCCGTTCAAGTTAAAACAAACACGGGGGGTATCCAGGGTAGCTATTTGACCTAGATTTGGTTAAACTATCTGCGGTTGTTGTGTATCTTCTCTTGGATTGCCACGGTGTATACAGCAGAGTTTACCCATGGGCCATGAGGTTTAACAAGGACACTGTGTCTGCAATGTGTCTGCTGCTGGTCAGGGGTCAAATATTCATATTGGCACGGACGATTTTTGCAGCTGAAACACTGTAATGTCCGTGTAAAATTAAAGCAGAACGTAGAACAAGATAGCAGTTCATGGGGATATTTTAATTCTTTTGTCAGTAGCTGATACAGTGCCTGTAAGAAGTATTCACCCCCTTTGGGGATTTTCCTCTGTTACTGCTTTTCAACATTCAATTATGGTCAATTTAATTTGGCTTTTTGGACAAGAATTTACCAAAAAAGTCTTTCATGTCTAAGTGAAACAGATTTTTCCAAAGTAATGTAAAATAAGTAACTGCGAAAGTATTCTCCTCTTTTAAAGTGACTCACCTACGTCAACACAGGTGCAGCCATTTGGTAGCTAGAAGTCACACAGTTTAGTGAAATGGAGATCATCTGAGAGCAGTAAGCATGTCTCAAGTGATTGTAGTATGAAGACACCTAAATCTGGATGGTCCAGTCACTGCTGAATCAGTACCCCTGGGTATAACTACACCATGAAGACAAAGGAACACTCCAAGCAACTCCTTGAAAAGGTTATTGAAAAGCACAAGTCAGAGGACGGATGACACTGAATATCCCTTTGAGTACAGTTAAATCCATTATTAAGAAATGGAAGGGATATGGCACAAGTGTGGTGACTGTGCAAGAAACAGACTAGTGTGGGAGGCCACCAAGACACCTACGACTCCCTCAAAGGAGCTTCGGCGACTGAGATGAAAGAGACTATGCATAAAAAACTGTTGCCTGTTTGTCACCAGTTGCAGCTTTATGGGAGAGTGCCAAAGAAAAAGCTAGTGTTGAAAAAAAGCTCATATTAAATCTCGATTAGCAGTATACCTTGGAAGGCTTGTAAAGGTTGAGGGTAAAATGAATGCAGGAAAGTTTCGGGAAATCCTAGAAAACCTGATTTGGTCTGCAAGAGAACTGCAAAGAAGATTTGTTTTCTAGCAAGACCATGACCTGAAGCATACAGCCAAAGCTACACAGAAATACTTTAGACAATAAGATGAATGTTCTGGAGTGGCTGAGTCAGAGCCTAGACCTAAATCCATTTGAGAGTTTGTGGCTGGACTTGAAAAGGGCTGTTCAGTCGTGATCCCTGTGTAACCTGACGTTGCTGGAGCAATTTTGCAAAGAGGAATGTGGTAAAATTGCAGTGTACAGATGCAAAAGGCTGATTTGGACATATCCATGCAGGCCCAATGCTGTAATTGTGGCAAAACCTGCAAACTACTAAAGACTGACTTGAATGGGTGAATGCTTACACAGTCACTTAATTTCCATTTTATATTTTTGATTAACTGACATTACTTTGTAGAAATCTGTTTTCACTTTGACATGAAAGACTCTTTTTGAGGGAATTCTTCTTAAAAAGTTATCTATATTAACCATGATTCAATGTTAAAAAGCAATAACAGGGAAGATCTTCCAAGGGAGATGAATACTTTCGGTAGTCACTGTTCCCTTGCCAACGACGCTGGAAACATATTGGAGGTACAAGAAAACCAGCAATGTCATCCAAATCATGAGAACTATGAGTTGGGGCATCAGTTTAGATATAGCAGCCTGTTCGTACATCACTACAATATGCAACTGTGACATCAAGTGCACCTCTCAAACATTGTTTAAATGTTTTTCAAACTTTGAGGTGTTTATGCATTACAAACAAGCATATCTCCTTCAGACCCAAGAAGAATTTTCTTTGGTTGCCTGAGGGAAGGACATCTGCGGGAGGAAAAATAGGATCCTCCTGTTAACAATCCAGCAAAAACTCTGTACCTGTGAATATTTGGATGACAGTCAGCATTCCTGTTTCCCATCTAGACTCAGTGTATTGGCCAAGGAGTACATCATTACACGGCTGCTCTTTGGAGAGGTCCATGCTGGCTGCTGACAGGAGGAACTCTCTGTCCGGTAAATCTGTGCCCAAGTTTTAAAGAGGCCGAAGCGAGCCGCAAGGAGAAAGAAGTCCCGTCTGAAGTTGCGAGTGAAGAAGGCGTACAGGAAGGGGTTCGAGCATGAGTTGATGGGGTAGAACAGGACCAGAAGGAGTTTGGAGTCGGAGACGGTGATGAGAGGGAGCTTGAGGGCAGCCGAGACGGCAAAGAAGGAGATGGGAGCCATGCAGATGAAATCGGTGAAGATGAGGACGGCCATTCGTTGAGCCACGCGGGTGTCGGCGTGGGCTGGAGCTGATGAAGGCTTGCGGAAGGTCAGGTAGATGCTGAGGTAGCAGCCACAGACGCAGAAGAAGGCCAGGATGTTGAGTAGGAGCAGGGTTACAACATAGACCTGGGACACCAGAGACTCCACATCCATGGGGAGGCAGATACTCACCTGCATGAACAGAAACATTCAAAAATCATGCAGTGTTCGGGAGCTTTGGTGAACTTGACAATATTAACAGAAACATAGCAGATACAGCTTCATATTCAGATTATCAAAGAAATTAAGCAACTACAAGTCAACCAGTGCATGTCATACACTGATCAGGTATAACATTATGACCACCTGCCTAATATTGTGTTGGTCCCCCTTATGTGGTCAAAAATGCTCTGAACCATTGGGCATGGACAAGAGGACCTCTCAGGGTGTCCTATGGGGTCTGGCACCAGGACGTTGGCAGTGTATCCTTTGGGTACTCTGGGTTGTGCAGTGGGGCCTCTGTCAATCAAACTTGTTCCACTGCATCCTGTTGATGCTTGATCAGAATGGAGTCTAAGAAGTTTGGAGGTCAAATCAACATCTTGGGCCATTTTCTCTAACTCAAGTGGGATCCAACCTTTTGCCCTTATTCGTGCCCTGCCTCGGCTTCCTGACAATAGAAATCCTTATTGTCTGTTTATTTCTGATGATTCCTTGTTTAGTGTGGTGGTTTATGGTACTAGAAATGTCTCTTATTGCAGTTTGCTTGTATATTATGTATTGCTCTGTTTTTTTGTCTGTTATATATATATGCAATTTCTTGTCTCCAAGGTCCGCCCAGACATGTGATCTCTTGCTAAATAGGAGGATGCATATGGGCGGCCATTTTATATCAGCCCTGATGAAGGCCTACAGGTCGCAACGCGTCGGCTTCAACTTGGCCATGCTGAAATAAAGGCTTTTTATATTGCAGCCCTTTTCTGAGTGCCTCAGTTCCTGCTAGCTACCAACATCTTGGGCCGTTGTCATGTTCTTCAAGATGTTCCTGATTGTTTGATGTTTTTTTGCCATGTGGTGGGGTGCATTTTCCTGCGGGGGTAGGCCAGTGACATTTGGGTTTACCATTTGCATGAGGGAGTGTGCTTGTTCTGGGACAATGTTTATTTGGGTGTCTAAGTCTCATCAACATAGATGCCAAAATCCAAGGTTTTCCAGCAGAACACCACATAGTACCAATATGATCAATGTTATTCACTTCACCTGTCAGAGGTCATAATGTTGTGGCTGATCGGTGTATATGAACTATTGTGGAAATATCCAACAGTTCTTTGGCACAGTTCAGCTGCACTCGTGGTCGAAATATTTAACATTCACACCCTGTAACTGCAGTTTTCAATTCCAGCGAGGAACCCTTTTGCTGCATCTATCTCCCTCTGTGTGTTTGCTGTCTCTCTTTAGGCTGCTCTCATTCTATCAAATAAAGACAAGTACGCCAAAAAAAAAGAGAAAACCAACAGAAAAACAAAACAAGCTCGAGGAATAGCATGAAAACTCTACTATACTCAAAAGCAGAGCTGAAACAATACAGTTGATTGACAGAATTAGTCAGCAACCTAACTGTGAAAGACATTTTTCAAGCCAACGTGTCAAAAAATTTGGAGGTTCCAGGTTCTCAGATGTGAGAATGTGCTGCTATTCCTTATCTTACTTAACAGTAAATTGATTATCTTTGTGTTTTTGGCTGCTAGATGGACAACAGAAGACATTTGATGATGTTTCTGGGGCTCTGGGATTTTTTAAAAATTGTTTTATTGACAAAGCAATCAAGTTATGGTTTGAGAAAATAATTAAGTGATTATTTGTGAATGAAAATAGGCATTAGTTGCATATTTCAAAGCACATTCTACATATTCATGCATCATTTTGCAGCCCAAATTACCTGTGCACATTTTGAAAGATACAGATGCTACCCTGTAAGAAGGTAAACTAGAAAGCAAAGAAGCATTAAATTGAAAACGTGCAGGCTGAAAAAAAGGACCCACTTTGCCGTAGCTGCTGACCCCGACTATGGGCAGCAATGCGGCCAGCGAGGAGAAGATCCAACCTGCTGTCATGATGATGCAGGCATGTCTCAGGCGAAGCTTCCGGTCCAACCGCAGAGCGTGTGTGATGGTGTGCCAGCGCTCAACAGTGATCGCTGTCAAAGTGAACACTGACAGCTCGCTGGCAAACACCTGCAAGTGACACACTAATTCAGAAATGTGCACAGGGATGAGTGTGGAGACTGATGTAGGCGATGACGTCCAAACGCACCGTGAAGAAGCCCGCGGCATTGCAGCCCAAGCCCATCTGCCAGTTAATGGCGTGGTTGTAGTACCGGCCACGAGTGAGCATGTCCACGGTTGCGATGACGACCATGTAGATGCCCATGCAGAGGTCAGCAAAGGCCAAGTGGCACATGAGGAAACGAGGGACGGTCAGCTTGGAGCGGGTGCCTGATCACAGAGAGGTGGAAAGAAAAAAGTATGAAGTCAATAAATATTAGCAGTATAATGCATTCAATGTATTAACAGCACTGTCAAATGCCGTAGAGATAGAGGAAGGATGCCATCAGTGAATTTAAAGGAAAGTTTGTCTCACAGTACAAATATTTAGTATCAAATTTGCACTTTAGCAGAGAACTTGACTAAAGTTTCCATCTGAAAGCCGAACAACAACATCTGAGAATCACTGACAGCACAAGAAGGCTCCAAATACAGTATTTGCTTTCGAGATTGAAGCTTCACACACAGCCAAAAACTTTCTCAGTGACAAAGCATGAATTCTGCCAATTATTTTTTTCCCTTTTCATACCTAACAATACAAGGAGAACCACAGCGTTCCCCAGCAGCGCCAGGATGGAGATGATCCAGATGAGGACCCGCAAGAGGACGCCTGACATGATGTCCTCGCAGGGGTTAAAGTCGTCCGGCGCCGGGGTGCAGGTGATGGAGGTGGAGTTGGAGCAGTGGTCCCTGTAGAATCGAAGCTGATTCTTCGCCGTGGGGTCGGCGCACAGCGAGTTCCACCTGGATCTGGCGCACACAGCAACACACATACATGTGAACAAGCATTAATTCTTTTTGAGCAACAAAACCTCCAGTTCAGGGCCCTGCGGTAAAGTCTGGTAATTGACCAGCAATGGAGTCATAATGAGATATTAGGAGGAAAAGAAAAATTAAAACCTACAGTCACTCCCAGGAGAAGAACTTTGTTTTTAATGAGCTTTAGAGTTGCCGGGAGGCATTTTTTATCTTTGGACAGAGCCAGACTCACTGTTTCTCCCTGCTTCTCCCTGCTTCCACTCTTTATGCTGAGCTAAACTAAGCAGCTGCTGCTCCAGTGTCACATTTAGCAGACTGACGTGGGAGTGGTGCCAATGTTTTCAGGTAATTCTTGGCAACAAAGCGAACAAGAATATTCTTCCTAATCTTATTCTATTATTTAAAGACGGCATATTATGCAGAAATCCATTTTTAATAGCGTTTAGCCCTCTGAAGCAGTTTTTGCATGTATTTTGCTCACATTTTTACTAACTGTGGGCTCAATTTTCAATGCAATGTCAAGTCCTGCACCTCTATGAAAACAGTACAACCATAGAAGTAGAGGGAATTCAAAAATATCATCTATGCTGTATGATAAAGGTATGACAATGTAAATCATACCTACCTACAACATTTTCCAAGTGGCCAAAGGTGTTAAAAACTGGAGAAAAATGATAACTGTGCATACTATAGATGTTTTTCTACTTGCATTTATAATTTATTTTCATACATGTCTTCTATCTGCTGAGTTTAAACACAGCCAGCCTGAAGTTCATCCTGAGTTCCTGATTTTTTTTGTCCCCCGGCTGTTGGTTGCATTTGAGTCACCAATGGATTCACGGTTGTGTCAATGAGCACAGAATGTTTTGTTTTTTACAGAATCTGATTTGAGCAAACATTTATTTTTTGACATATTTTGTGATTGAGTGATTTGGATGAATTATCACAATTTTATGCTTAAATTTGGCTAATTTTCCAAATCAAACAAGATGTCATAGATGAGTAGGTCGAGGACCGTCAGAAAGTAAAAAATCTGAAATTATCTTTCCTTTTGCATTTTCTCACTATGATAAATGGTGTAATTTTGGCGATTTTGTAAATCCAACATGCCTTTTAAATCCACTAATGGATTTTAAGGGATCAGAGGGTTAAACCACCAGTGTGTCTCGAGAATTTCAACTCATTTTGTTGCTTTTTCTATAGATCAGAAAGTGTTTTTCTGAATGAGCAGTTTAGGTTTGCAGACTGTTGTGATGTCACAAGGGGAAAAGCACCGCCCCCTTCCTGGCTCCTCCTCCTCCTTCCTGAAATAGTTGTGGGCAGCAGCAGCTAATTTAAAGGTACAGACACTGAAACAGCCTCTTTTCAACAGGACAACAGGTCATAAAGACACTTTAAAAATGACAATGGCAGTATTTTTGATCTGAAACTTTAAATTCACATTCTAGGGAGATGTGAGACTTTCATTAACTCACTAAAAAAGAGGTATAATATGGGACCTTTAAATAAAGTGCTCAGACACCTTTTTGACAAGCAGCACGTGTACCTGTTTCTGTGCATGTTTTGGAAGGCGCAGCAGTGTGACGGGTACGTCAGGTTGGCAAAGCGCAGCTTGGTGAAGAGATGCAGAGGAGGAAGCTCTTTCAGGTGGAAGGAAGATTCTGCAATCAGCCTCTTGAGTCCGCCGAGGATGTAGTCTGGCAGAGAGCTGAGGGCTGTTTGAGAGATGTCCCTGCAGGAGCAAGCACAAACAAAGGGGATTTAACAGGGGAGTAATTCTAGTTTAAGAATCCATTTTTTAACAGATTCCTCTTCTCTTTTTTTCTGCTATATGGGGATTTGATCAGTTCATGAAGCCTAGAAAAAGTAGGATTTAAGAGACGTGGTGCATAATGATAAATATGCCAGCAAAATTCATGAATAAAAAATAATGAAACTGAAGGGGAGCCACTGTTTGGTTGCCAAATGATTGCTGGAAGTGGGGAAAAACCATCACAGCAGTGGCAGCCCACAAGAAAAACAAGTGCTTTTGTCTGATTCCTGCTTCAATAGAAAAAGGTGCCTCTTTGTTTGGAGGACAAACAGGTAAGAAATCTCTCTCCGGTTATATCTCACCGACTTCCTCTGTTTCTCTATCTATTTTTTTTTTTAACCTGCAATCTATCAAGTTTTCCCACTCATGTCACATTGTTGTCTCCTACATCCTGAGTTTAATAAGTGAGGATGAGGGAGGGTGAATCACGCAGGCAATGAGTTTACTGTTGGATGTCATGCTTACAGCGCCACCAACTCACTGGAACCCACAAAGGCGTTGGGATTGATGTGAGTAAGCTGTTGGTTGCCTTTTAGGGACCTGGGAGGAAAGAAGAAGAAGAAGAAGCAGAGAAAGAGAGAGAGGAATTAAATATGTAAGCCGACTATTTTTTTGTGTAAATCTTCTGTTTGTAATTGTGTCTGTGCCGCTGACTCACAATCTGTGCATCTTTGTTCCGTTGAAGGCGTCACTTGCCACCTCCTTGATGCCATTTCTGGTGAGCCGTCTGTCATTGGAAAGAGGAGCCAAATTACAGTCACGTGGCTTCCAACACAGAACATTCCCAAACAGTAAACTTATTTGAACTGTCGACGCCAGTTTCGGTGTTTGCGCTTCTTCTGTTCCCAGTAACCAAAGCTGCACAAATACACAGGGTTTTAGTCCAACACTAGGCAATTCAGTATTGTCTGTGTCATCTTCTCTTCTTCTGTTTCTTACTTTTTCTGCTATTTACACATTATTTATAGTGGAAACTGTAGTCGAACTGCATTTGTGGAGGGATTCTGCAGCAGTGGAGGAAATATTGAGCTGTGCATTCAGAATCTTAGCTTGAAATTTGATGTAAAATGTGCTTTTTTTTATATATTCAAAATATTATTTCTGTCTGCATGAACACAGCAAGCAGGCGACAAGCTTAATATGAAGACTGGAAGCCAAAAGAACCAGCTAGGCTCCATCCAAAGGCTTAAAAAAATCCACCTACCACTATGACTTAATTCACACATTATATTGTTTTTGCAAGCGTAGCAACAAAAAAAACCCTGAATTTAACAGGGGTTATGTGCCAGACTGTTCATTGGCCAGGTACGGCTACTTCCTGGAATCTCTGGCAAGAAACAGTCAGACACATCATCCCTGTAAAACCACAATTTGTCATTTTCGCACATTAGTTTTAGTTCTTGAACAAACAAGTGTTAATTAGAGTTAATTAGTGAGCTTTAGACTGTCCTGACAGGTGGATTTCGCTGCTTTTGTTTAGAGACAGACCAACTGTTTCTCCTTGTTTCCAGTCCACATGCTAAGCTACAACAATCTGCTGCTGGCTATAGCTTCATATTTACCAGGCAGACATGAGAGGGGTATTTATAGTCTTATTTAATGAATATGAATATTTGAAAGAAAGTAGTATCAGTTTAAGGGAAAAACACTAGCAGAACCAAGCCTGTCACTGTTATTTTATTATATATTATAATATTTGATTATTATAAGTGATACATTATATTATTAGCTGCATTTAAGCTTCATTTTAATGTTGCAACTGGTCAAAGTTGAGCTAATTTCAGGTATTTTACCTTCTGTCAGGTAGTTTAATCTATAAAAATGCATCATATATCCAGAATAACTTGCAAAATATAGCAGTAGGCCACTTTATTTAGCATTTTCCACTATATTGTGTATTTGAGCTGTATTTCTTCTCTTCTTTACTGGATTCTATCACCTTGAAATTACATTCTATCCCTTTAAAATAGTATTTTAATTCTGGTAAAATTGAGGTTTAATCCTTTAGTATAGTGCATCTAATTTCTCTGCTGCAACTCAACCTCTGTTTTCTTTGAGAAGGATTAAAGAGTAAAGCAAAGGACAAAACAATAGAAGCATAATAACAAGATCATGTTTTACATTTTACATTTGGCCAAAGCAAAGTTGGGAAAATTGGAAACTTCAAATTTTGTTCTGGCAATGGAAACTTTTAATTTGAGAGGAGACAAATGATTTAAGTACATCTAACTTAAACCAGTGGTATTAATATTACTTATTAACTTAATTTAAATAGAAGTAAGATTCAAAATTGTGTGTTACCAATTGAAGCGATTAATTTAAGTTGGTCCGACAATTCCGTTTTTTTGAGTGTAGAAAAGCAGACTTGAGAATTTACAGTTGTGCTAAACATTACTTTAATTTCTGATTTATACCAGCATGTATTTTTCGTATATAAATGTGACAATCTTTCCCTATTAAATACACAAAAGCAAGTAAAAGATGTGCATTAAATATTTTACTTAGTGTTGCCACTAAAATTTAATTAAAACATCAACATTTAAAGTACTTATTCTGCTGGGAAAAAAGGCCCCAGTTTCTGATATATTATATTGTATTATTGAACTGTTTTATATATTCATAGTTAGATAACATAACATAAGGGATTGAGAAAAGAAAAGAAAAGAAAAGCAGACAGAGCAGCTCTTATTTTTCCGCCTGGCAGGAAGTGTAGACAGGAAGTGAGGTGTTAAAGCAGGAACACCTGTGAGCTGAATGTGGCAAACAAACATGGAGAACAACAGAGTGAAGTGAGAATTGGGAACAGGAGATTTAAGAAGGACTGTCCTTGCTTCACTTTGGAACGTATTCAAATAAACAGAGTTACTTTGGAACCCAGAAGCAGCTGGATATGTGACATGTGGTCCCTAAGGAAGTGTGACTCTGAGCTGATCTCAGGAGCAGGACTGGATATTCTACCTCCTCTGTGGCCTACTTGGACAACTGCATGGACGTCGTTGGACCCTGGTTCAGGTAAATCTTTATTTCTTGCAAAATCTGCAGACTTCTCCCCTTTTCTCTTGCCTCGGCTCAGACTACCTGATCCCTTCAGCTAGTCTCCTTTACCTTCATTAGCTTCTTAGGCCCTCACCAACTAAAGTAGATTCCAATTAGTAACAAACAAAAATTAAATGTGCTGAAATGATTCTTTCTTCTCTGATACTATTTGGAAGTTTTTCTTAATTAAGGTGCTTTTGATTCTCTGATTCAGGATACTAAAATAGAATTATTTTGTCTGTTTCTGATCTTTAGTTGGGATTTTGTCGATTGAAATGACTTTTGTCTGGGACATGTTTGATTTTGACTTGAGTGGTATTTAACCTGATGTTTGGTTTTGAAATCGAGATGAAATTGATGACTATGGTTCTTTTATATCTTGTGTGGTTTTGGTATGTTTTTCGTATGTATATCTTAAAGTGACAGATGACGAATAACCTTTATTCTCTTGCTGTCTGCTAACTCAGTTTGACTAATTTGAACATTATGGATGCCTCTCTGCTACACTGCAAAGGCTCATAAGATAAATCATACTAAAGTAGAGCAGTGAGAACAAAAGCTTCATAAATTCATTTCATCTGTTGGATTTTTCTCTGATCTTTTGTGTTTTTTGGTAAACAGTGAATAATTCTTGCGGCCTTCAACACCTAAAAGTTTAATCAGTGAATCTCGTTCTTTGAATTGCTAATGCCTCCCAAACATCTAAACGGGCCCAAAACAAGATGCAGCTTTATTCTGAGTGTTCGGTTGAGAACTACTGGTTCCATGTTTTTCGTAAGGTTTCGGAAATGTGTGATGTGATCCTCAAAATATATAGCAGCGATTGTTGTCAGAGAAATGTGATGTATGAAATGTGACTTAAAAAAGCACATTTCCCTCTGAAATGCAGCAGATTGAAGGCATAAAGAGACATTAAAGGTAAGTGCTTAACGAAAGACAACAACCTCAAAATTGCGCTTAAGTGCGGCACTTGAGTAAACATGCCTCATCGCTCTCCACCGCTGATTTAATTTTGCATCATTTACACATGAAAGGCAAATTAATGACCTATACATGGAGCTAAACTGGAACACATTTCAGTCTGACTCTGATCTGAGTACATGATCGTCAGCAGGATTCGTGATCTGCAGTTCAAAAGGAAAAGTGGGGGGGAAACAAAAAACAAAAGGCGTCGTACAGAAGTGTTAGAAATGCAAAAAAAAGTAGGAGAAGATAGACTCAGTAAAGAGGGCAGAGAGCGTTTCAGGGAACATTCATCACCGCGCATGAGATGCCCACTCAGATCTGTGTGAGGGTGGCGCGTTTCTAAAAAAATGATGAATCCCTTACATCGCCAGGATAGTTTGAGTGCAGAGACCTCTGAAGGCATTGGCGGGGACTCTCTCGATGTGGCTGTTCTCCTGCAGGTCGCTAAGCAGCACAAAGAGCAAAAACACAGGATAAATAGTGCATTTCTGAGCAGACATGTGCATGTTTCAGCTGCAAAACTGTTGGAATATGTATCAGAATGCACGCCGCAAACTCTGTTAAATCCACTTTCTTTTTGAAGCTGATAGATGTCAGATGGGAGACAGTCTGAATATGGATTTTTTAAGACTGGGGACAGATGGTTTGCATCCCTGATATTCTGTTTCTGCAAGAACTACTCGGTGTGTAGCTTTTCCACTGCAGCATTGTATGTTTGATGGTGTGATTTCTTCTGGGCGTGTTTAATTCTGCGTGCATACAGCAGCCTATAAATTCAGGTGCATGTGGGATTAGTGGTGTGTGTGGGTGCATTTGTAGTTCATTTCAATGTTGTTACTGGAACTTACAATATAAATCTGTAGGCCGTGGAGTGGATCTTGGAGAAGTCCGGAAAGATTCTCAGCCCAGTGCTGGAGATGGTTCTGTGATGTGAAGATCAAACCACCAAATGTTACTACACTCTAAAATCACACACACACACACACACACACACACACACACACACACACACACACACACACACACACACACACACAAAATGCAGCATTCATTTGTATTAACCGAGATCAAAATTAACAAGTGAAAAGAATCCGAAACGATTTAGATGACTCAGACATTCTGCATCTCTAAAATATTTCAACGCTGATTAATGAGAAAGTGGCTGTGAGTTTGGAAATAATAAGCAGCTCTGTGGTGTTTTTATAGGCTCAGTGGTGTTGCGGTTTAAGTCTCCCACTGGTCATTAATTAAACCCCTAAAAACTCATCTATGTTTATCAAAGTTGCAGAATTAGAACTATTTTTTTTCATGAAAATGATAATTTCCTGGCTTAAAATGTCTTATTTTGGAATGTGTGGCTCTATGAAGTCCCCTACATGCTTCTCTTGGCTACTTGCCGCAGCTCGAGCACACCAGCTCACCTCGGCTCAAACCTGTAAAACTACTCTACAAATATCAAGATGTAAAACTGGACTAATTCAGCCCAATTTGTTTGAACTGGAAATTGATTCTGGAGAAAATAATGATACTCAAAGCTCCACCCTGCAAGTTGACAGGATTGGTTCTGTAGGTTTGTGACATATGAAACCCCAGAAGTCCAAATCCGCATTTTTGAGAGGGTCATTGGTTCACTGCAGTATTAAGGAGGAAAAGCTCAGCCATGGTGTTGACTGCTTATTTTGCACTTGATGTGTTCTCTAGCATGTAAAAAAGCACCATATGAACATGTTAAAATGGTAAAAGATTTTCAACACAGGGGGTCTTTAAGCTAGCTAGTAGATTAAATGGGAATTCCTCCAATACTTGCCAAGACTTTTCAGTACAAACCACAAATGTCATAATCATTGTGGCTTTACAGAAAAAGCCAGAGCATCATCAAAGTCAGTAGGAGTAATGCTGTGGAAAAGCTGAATATCTGTAGAAATGTTTATGGTAATTTATGCAATATTTGTTTGGAAGTTTCAGTCTGGATGATCAAGGTGGAACAGACTGACTAATTAATTATCACTGCCATCTATAGAGTGCATTGCAAGCATTGTTAAAAGCTGAGTGTATGCTTTGAAAAGCAAGATGAAACCATATTTTGAAGCAGCATTTGTAGCTAAATAACATGGTTTGACTTTTTAATTATGTATGTGCAACCACACTTTTTAGTTTCACAGACACTACTTTATGCATCAGTGACTAATCTAGAAAATCTTACATAGGGTGACAAAGTTGTGAGAAGAGCTTTTGGTAGCATGGAGTGGGATGACAGTATGTGACTGTCACTACATAAAGAAACCATTTATAGGTAAATAGATTCCTTTGTCAGTTTCTCATCTCTTCTTTCTGTGGTTTGTCCTTGACTGTCTCTCCTTTCTGCTATCTTTTTCTTTTACATGTCTCTCCATATCTGCCTCCTGTCCACTCTTCATGTTTTTCATGCTGAACAGCCTGAAAATGTCATTATGTTTGAAACTTCTTATCACTTTTGGTTTGCACACTTGAAATACTCAGACCTATACGTGTCAAGATAGCGAAAGAATCTAGCTGAAATCATTGTATTACATTACACTGTTAGCAGGGGTATCATGCATAGTGAGGGGGCAGTTTCACAAGTCATTGTCAAAAAAAAATCCATCATACAAATCTCCTTTTGTATGATTGCATAGAGTACATTTAATTATTCTCCAATTTATTATTCTTAATGGAAAGCGCATGTTACAGCTGCCATGATATCAGATTTTCACTATTATCGTATTTTTTGCATTATCTACAGAATTATGCTGTCAGTCAAATTCATCTTTAAGTATGTTTATTACATGTCTTTTCTGGCAAACAAATTGCACTGAAAATTCAAGTGTAGGAAGGTGGAGAGGGTCTGTAACCATGACTGTGCTGTATGTTGTTCATATGTTCCTTTTGTTGCTATATTATCATATTGTTATTATTAACATGAAATCAATATATCATTTTTATGTACACCGATCAGGCATAACATTATGACCTCCTGCCTAATATTGTGTTGGTCCCCCTTATGTGGTCAAAAATGCTCTGAACCATTGGGCATGGACAAGAGGACCTCTCAGGGTGTCCTATGGGGTCTGGCACCAGGACGTTGGCAGTGGATCCTTTGGGTACTCTGGGTTGCACAGTGGGGCCTCTGTCAATCTAACTTGTTCCTCTGCATCCTGTTGATGCTTGATCAGAATGGGGTCTAGGAAGTTTGGAGGTCAAATTAACATTTTGGGCCATTGTCATGTTCCTCAAGATGTTCCTGATTGTTTGATGTTGTTGCCATGTGGTAGGGTGCATTTTCCTGCGGGGGTAGGCCAGTGACATTTGGGATTGCCATTTGCATGAGGGAGTGTGCTTGTTCTGGGACAATGTTTATTTGGGTGTCTTAAGTCTCATCAACATGGATGTTAAAATCCAAGGTTTTCCAGCAGAACACCACATAGTACCAATATGATCAATGTTATTCACTTCAC